>WNHD01001106.1:0-22405 GCA_011057455.1 Ganaspis sp. Gsp50
AAAATGCGAACTAACTTTTGAATTCTAACCTCGGATTTGGATTCAGCGACTCAAAATACATAAGAATTGACTGGTGAGGTCTTTAGCACTCGAAATTAATTTTTTTTTTTGTGTCCCGGTGTAATTCATACAGTTTTTTTTATTAGAAAAAATACTCTATCAACAAATACTAAGGAAGAAATAAAGAAACTATTTTACAAGAAATTTTCAATTATTTTTAATTCCTCGCTCTTTAGATCCAGACGTTTATTGGTGAGGTTATGTATGAGAGAGAGAGAGAGGGAGAGAGAGAGAGAGAGAGAGAGAGAGAGAGAGAAAGAGAGAGAGAGAGAAAGAGTGAGAGGGAGGGAGGGAGGGAGAGAGAGAGAGAGAGAGAGAGAGAGAAGGATAACACTATGATGCTATCTCTTTCTCTCCCATATAAATCTCTGGCTTCGGGGGTAGCGGGGGGCATGACCCCCAGTATCGTATCAATAAAAAGAGAATAAAATTCGTGTCACATACTTATATTTTAATTAAACATAATTTCTACTTTATATATGTACATCGGATTCATAAAAGTAAAATTAACATTTTAAAACGAGTTATAATGCCACTTTTGTTATTTGAGTACATTAACAGTTATTTAAAAATGCACAACTGGCAACTAGTCAAAAGATTGAGTACAATTTACTTTAAAAATGCTTGGATTTCCTATTGTCTTTAATCAATTATCTCTAGACTCAAAAAACTCTAAATCCTCTTAAAGTACTATTTCGTTGTTGAAATAATCACCGAAAAGTGCGAAAAACTCGCAAAGAAGTTTCTCCTTTTTTTTTTCTTTTATTTTTTCTTTTTGTTACTTTAAACATTTTCATAAAATTCGAAATTCCTCAAGATTAATTTTGATGAAAATGGCCCCGAAATATCAGTCTTTTAGTTTATAATTTTGTTAATAGTTATTTATAACAATAACAGTAGTCACTGAGCGTCAGGTTTTTTTTCAACTCAGCACATAACGTACGTACACTGTGATTTTAATTATCTTATACAGCTTGCAATTTCCACGATTTTTATTTATTTTTTTATTTTCCTTTTTTAGCAAGTTTTTTTGATAAAATTTTTAAAAACTTTCGTCAACATTCTTTTGTCATTTTGTTGATTCTGTAATCAACCTAAAGATTTTTTAATCATTGTTTTACCAACTTTTTTTTTAATAAACATTTTTTCATCAATCTATTCATTTTTTCATCAATCTATTCATTTTTTAACAAACATTTTTTTCACCAAAATTTCGCAATGAAGATTTTTAAACAATAATTTCGTACTCGACATTTTTTTATCTAAATCCAACATTCATTTTTTAATCAAAATTTTGTAATTCATATTTTTAACGAATTTTAATCAAAATTTTGTAATTCATATTTTTAACGAATTTTAATCAAAATTTTGTAATTCATATTTTTAACGATTTTTAATCAAAATTTTGTAATTCATATTTTTAACGATTTTTAATCAAAATTTTGTAATTCATATTTTTAATGAATTTTAATCATAATTTTGTAATTCATATTTTTAACGAATTTTAATCAAAATTTTGTAATTCATTTTTTGAAGAGTTTTCAATAATAATTTTGTAAATAATATTTTTAACAGCTTTAAATAAAAAGTTTGTTATTAATATTATCAACTGCTTGTAATCAAAATTTTGTAACTAACATCTTTTATCGAAATTTTGTAATCGGCATTTTTCGCAACAAAAATTTGCGTAGAAATGTTCATTAAACGTGAAAATAAATTGTTAGAAAAGTCCACTTTGTAAAAAAAAAAAATGCAGACAAATTGTGAGATATTACTAAAGAAAGGTCAATTAGCTACAGAAAATTGTGATTGCAATAAATAAGTGATGCAAATGTAACAAACAAAATTAATGTAATTAATTTTAATTAATTAATGTAACTAATTTTAATTAATTAATGTAACTAATTTTAATTAATTAATGTAACAATTTTTAATTACTTAATGTAACTAATTTTAATTACTTAATGTAACTAATTTTAATTACTTAATGTAACTAATTTTAATTACTTAATGTAATTAATTTTACTTACTTTAATGTAATTAATTTTACTTAATGTAACTAATTTTAATTACTTAATGTAACTAATTTTAATTAATTAACGTAACTAATTTTAATTACTTAATGTAACTAATTTTAATTAATTAATGTAACTAATTTCCTTATTAGCATTTCTTAGCAATTAATGTAATTCATTTCCACATTAGGTCCTAGACGGTCGCAGACAAAAAATGATTGGAATGCAAGATGTATAAAATAATAAATCAAATCTGCATAAATAGCACATAATAAGTATTATGTTTTCGAAAGTTATCATCCGTTCTATGTGAAAAACTTTCTTCTAATAATAAAAACTATTTTTATTATATCATGCGACGAGCACAAAAGAAAGGTAATATTTTTTACAAGTTATCAGTGAATATGTGCCTTTAAAGAATAGATATAAATATGTACAATTGTTGTTATTCACTGCTTGTGCGCAACTTCTTCGCCCTTTTTAAACGTCATTTATAATTATTTATACAAGTTTCGCATTTGTCATTAATGCTGTAAGTACTCGTAGCAAAAGCCAAAATCGACAATACTAATAATGTTACTAATCATAATCACTAATATTCAGATCAATTTACCAATTTTGAAAAAAAAATTTTCGAATTCAACTATTGTTGTTTTTCTCGTCCATCATAGATAACAAAAAAACTATTTTTATTTTTATTTTATCAGAATAAACTATTCGTGTATCACATAAAACACAAAATCAACATATCAATTTCAAAATTTCAATTTCAAAATCAAAAATTCAATTTCCAAATCAAACATTCAATTTCAAAATCAAAAATTCAATTTCAAAATCAAAAATTCAATTTCAAAATCAAAAATTCAATTTCAAAATCAAAAGTTCAATTTCAAAATGAAAATTGATTTTGAAATTATTCATTTCTTTTGCAAACTTTGATTTAGGGGGATCGATAAATTCATGTGAATATTTAAATGTAAAATTCATTTTTAAATACACGGGGGGAAAAAATAGTTGGTAGAGAAAAGTGCGGTGCTTTTTGAAATTCGGCGGCGCTTTCGAAATTCGACGGTGATTTTGAAAATCGTCGACGCTTTTGAAATTCAACGGCGATTTTGAAATTCAACGGTGATTTTGAAAATCGTCGACGCTTTTGAAATTCAACGGTGATTTTGAAATTCTGCGGCGCTTTCAAAATTCGAAATTATTCTTTCAATGAACAGTAAAGAGTACTATTTTTGTATTTAAGAAATAATTATCACCAGTGTCTTTTAAGATGCTATAAATTTCAAAAATGAGCCGATAAAATCAAACTCCGAAGCATCGCACTTTTATCAGCCAAATATTTTTTCAGTGTAGTAATTACTATTGCTATTATTATTATTGACTTTGTATATTCGATGATGATAATAATAATAAGAATATTAATAGTAATAATAATAATAATAATAATAGTAATAGTAATAATAATAGTAATAATAATAGTAATTATAATAGTAATGATAATAGTAATATTAAAAGTAATAATAATGATAATAGTAATATTAAAAGTAATAAAAATAATAATAGTAATAATAGTAGTAATAATAACATTAATAGTACTAATAATAATAGTAATAATAATACTAGTAATAATAACATTAATAGTACTAATAATAATAGTAATAATAACATTAATAGTACTAACAATAGTAATAATATTAAAAATAATAAGGGATTGTTTAAAATTTACGTCACACTCCAGGGGGGTGGGAGGTCCAAAAAAGTGTGACATGTAAATTTTTAGTTTCCACAATGTAAAAAGTGTGATATGTGGGAGGTCTAAATACACGTAATTTTGTGTGACGTAATTTATGTACAGCCCTTAATAATACAAAAATAAGAGAAGTGATAAAAAAAATAAAAATAAAATAGAACGATAAAAAAATAGTACAATTAATCATAATAAAAGAAATTATAAAAAAATAAAATTACGAACAGCAATGAACTACAAATCCGAAGATTTGAAAATAATTAACACAAGACAAAAATAATTAACACAAGACAAAAAGAATCCTACAACAATCTCACTTTTCTCTTTAGACCGAATCATCGAAAACTCGCTGCGAATCAACGAAAATTCGCTACAAATCTGCGAAAGTCCGCCACGAATCTCCTAAAGTCCACCAGGAATCTCCTAAAGTCCACCAGGAATCTCCTAAAGTCCGCCACGAATCTCCTAAAGTTCGCCACGAATCTCCTAAATTCCGCCACGAATCATCAAAAATTCGCCACAAAAGTCTTCGCTACGAAAAGTCGCCGATTGCGCCTTTCTGGATTTCACCGACTCGCAGCGGCTTTTCGCTGATTCAGTACAGAGAGTTGACAATGAAGCCTACTGTCTAGTTTAATAAATAATAAAAGTAAGTTGCCGGTTTTCGTGGCAAAAAACCAGCTTTGTACTCTTGTCCGCGTGTTAACAACAAATATGAACATAAAAATAAACAACGAAAAGTCAATATTTCCGATCATTCCCGATATTTCTGAACGAATTGAAGCGCAACGATTGCTAGACTTTGATTTTCCGCTTCTTTGTGTAAGCAGTCTTGACGACATTCATGGTCTCCAGGACGACACTGTTGAGAATGGCAACGGTGAGCTCATTTTTCACGGCCAACTCGTCGTAGTGAAATTTCGTCCACTCCTCCTCCTCGGCCTGCGCTTCTCTCGCAAGCAGTTCATCGACTCGATCTCTTCGTTTCCGGCTCCAGCGCATCACCATATTTTCGCGCTGCAATTTCGTCTTGAAGCCAAAAAGTGTCGCGACCTCTTTGTTGACGTACTCGGTCAATTCCTCCACGTCCTTTGGCACCTTGACGGCCGGCTTGGTTTTCACGTTCGGTCGTGTCCAGCTTGGACCTGGTTTGTCGTCGTTCATGCAGTAAACCTCGGCAATTGTTTCTTTGCAGAGATCGAAGAGGAAGGTGTTGTAAATTCTTCGGTCTTTCTTTAGAGCGTCCGAGTCTTTTCGCAATTCGTAGATCTCTGGCGAAGCCTCGAGACTCATTATGTCCTCGCCATGTTGTTTTGCGTTGAATATGATGGATGTTGCTTTTTCAATGAATGTCGTGAGATCGTCTACGCTTGTTGGAATGACGACGGGTGGCGGCGAGGGTGAACTTTGAGATGCAGAAAGCTTGCCAGTGCTTGGGGGAGTGTAGGGTGGCGGAGGCTTGTTTGGGATCTCTCTTACGTAGTATGACACCTCTTCAGCTTCCAATTTCTTAATCTGCAAAGAGAGAGCATTTCATTAAGTTGGGTTACGAGCAGAATGCCGATTTTTGAGTAAAAGTGAATATTTGACAAGAGCGAATGTTAGATACCTAATTTGCATTTTTAATTAAAGTGATATTTTACAATATTTGTATTTGGAATATTTGTATAATATTCTAAATTATATTAGCCCCCGTATGATTATATTAGATTATATATCTATATTAGCTCCCGTCGACCGGGGCTATTATAGCCAGCCAGGGGCTAATGTTCCTATGGCTACTTTTTAATAAATACAATTTTTATATTCAAGTGTTTAAAAAGTTTATTCAATTTCGTTTATTTTCGCTTGTTGTAAATATGGTTTGATATCTTGTAAATAGATAAATATTTTTAATTAATTCTTTAACCAGGGATCGCAGTCGTTTTTTCGTTCAATTTTAGGTGCAAAAGGGCATTTTTAATTTTAAAAAAAGGGATTTGTAATTTTTAAAAAAAGGGATTTGTAATTTTTAAAGAAAGGGATTTGTAATTTTTAAAAAAAGGGATTTGTAATTTTTAAAGAAAGGGATTTGTAATTTTTAGAAAAAGGGATTTTTAATTTTGAAAAGGGGATTTTCTTCCAAAAAAAAGGGGAGTTTGGAAAGAAGAAAAAAAAAGGATAAAATTTTAATATTTAAAAACTTAAATAAGGTTAGTTAATTACTTGCTATTAATTTAAAAATACATAATTGATTTCTTTTCATTCAATGAATTTTTTATAAAAAAATTTATTTTAATTTATTTTATTTATTTTACAAAAATAAAAAAATTTACATATTTTGTGTCTGTGTATCTGTGTGTATTAAAAAAATGAAATCCTCAATATTTTGTAAGAAATTGAATTACTTTTGCTTCCTCATAGGGAAGCATTGTTTTTTCAAAAGTAATTCAAATTCTTACAAAATATTGAAAAGTATAATAATAAAATAAATAATGAAAATTGTTAAATTAATGCCCTTAGGCTTATTGAAAAAATAATTTTCTACAGAATTTAAATTACTCAAGGTCATTATTTTTAATATTAAAACCATTTTAAATATTTGAAAGTAATTTTAAATAATTTCAAGTATTTTGAAGTACTCTAAAGTATTTTAAATGCTTTTAAAATATTTTGAAAAACCATAATATTTTAAAATCCTCTTATATTTTATTTAATACTTAGAATACTAATTTTTTTAAATAAATACTTTTATTTTATTTATTAAATACTTTAAAATAAGTTTGAAGTCTTTTAAAGTAATAAAAAGTATTTTGAAGTATTTTAAAGTAACTTTAAGATATTTAATTTTTTTGAAGTATTTTTTAATGTTTTTAAATGTTTTTATATATTTTGAAGTATTGGGGAGTATTTGAAAATATTTTAAACTATTTTGAAAAAGGCGAGAGAAAAATGGTCTGATATATTTTAAAGTAGTTTTAAGTATTATAAAGTAGTCTGAAGTATTTTAAAGTAATTTTAAGTATTTTGGAAAATTTTAAAGACCTTTTAAGCAATTTTAAGTATTTTGATTTATCTTAAAATAGTCTGGAGTATTTTGAAATATTTTAAAATAGTCTGGAGTATTTTAAATTAGTTTTAAATATTTTCAAATATCTTGACGACATTTTAAGTATTTTTGAATGTCGTATTTTAAAATAAGTATTTTAAATTTTAAAAAACACTGTAAAATATTTGGAAATATTTTAACGTAAATTTAAGTATTTTGAAGTAGTATGAAATATTTTAAAGTATTTTTAAGTACTTTGAAATATTTTAAAGATTTTTAAATATTTTTAGAAATCTTGAAGTATTTTAAAATAATTTGAATTATTGGGAAATATTTGGAAATATTTTAAGGACTTTTAAGCATTTTTAGATATTTCGAAGTATTTTTAGAAATTTTGAAGTATTTTAAAATATTTTGAATTATTAAGAAGATTTAGTAAGTTTTTAGAAATATTTTAAAGTAATTTTAAGTATTTATAAATATTTTGAAGTATTCTAAAGTACTTAAAACAAGTAGGTACTTACTTATTTTTTAAATTCCTTTAAATGTTTTGAAGTTTTTTAAAGTAATTTTAAGTGTTTTTAAATAATTTTAAATATTTATAAGTATTTTGAAGTATTTTTAAATTTTTTTAATTGTTGTTAAATATTTTAAAGTATTTTGAAGTATTTGAAAATATTTCAAAGTAATTTAAATTATTTTTAATTATTTTGAAGTATTTTGAAGTATTTTGAAGTAGACTGAAATATTGTAAAGTATTTTTAATTATCTTGAAGTATTTTTAAGTAGTCTGAAGTATTATTATTGAAGAATTATAAAAAAAAAACTTATTGAAAATTAGGGGTAAATGGGGAAAAATACTTGATTTTTAATATTTTTAAGTACTTTTTGGTATTTGTAAGTATTTTGAAGAATTTTTAAATATTTTGACGTAGTCTGAAGTATTTTGAAGTAATTTTAGGTATTTTTAAATGTTTTGTAGTATTTTGAAGTTTTTTTATTTAAACAAAATTAAGAAAAGTCAAAAATCGCACATTTTTAATACTTTTAAGTAATTTTTAGTATTTGTAAGTATTTTGAAGAATTTTTAAATACTTTGACATAGTTTGAAGTATTTTGAAGTAATTTTAGGTATTTTTAAATATTTTGTAGTATTTTGAATTTTTTTTATTTAAACAAAATTAACAAAATTCAAAAATCGCACATTCTTAATACTTTTATTTCACATGTAGCAGCAAATTACAGATTAGGATCTCATGATTCCCGTGTTATATTTTGAAATTGTTTATTTCGAATTTGTTTACATTAATTATTATTATTATTATTATTATTATTATTATTATTTGCTATAATTATCGCACGATAGTAAAATTATTTATAGAATGAAAATAAAGGACAAATTTGTAGAACAAAAGTTTTTGTGTTAAGGATATTCAACCCATTGAATTAACCTCAAACTAAGCAACAATTTTAAATTTTGAATAAAAATATAATTAAAATTTATTTTAACATATTTCAAAAAATCTATTTGTACAATTTTCAGAAAAAAAATGTTTTGAGCCAAAATGTGTTGTCAAATAATAATTATTTTACGTTTTGTCGTTTTTTCATTAAATTTTGTCAAATAATATTTTGTTTAAAAAATGTAAACAATAAAATAGTTATTATTTAAATAAAAAACTTTTGAAGAGAAGAATATTTTAAAAATCCAACGAAAAAAATTGTAAATAATCTTTCAAAAAGTAAAATAAGCTTTCGCTTACAAGAATAGCACAAAAATTGTAATTTTTTAATTATGTTTTTCAAAATGTTCAATAATTATTATTTTACAATAAATTTTTGTTCAAACTAATTTTCTGAAATTTTCCGAAAAACTAATTTTTTCCGAAAATTATACAACTGGATCTTTTGAAATTTGTTAAAATCAATTTTAATTATATTTTTACTCTTAATTTAAAACTCGTTAAAACCACTTAAAGTCCTTAAAGCTACTGTTTAGTTTGAGGTTATGTTACCGGGTTCAATCTCCTTAAATTCAACCAAGAAGACTATAAACTTCAACTTTTTAAATTAAAATAGGGTAAGAAATTCAAATAACTTCAACTAGAGCAACTTAATAAAATAAATGAACTTCAATTAAAACAATTAAATAAAATACAAATAGCTTCAATCAAACTTTTTAAAAAACAATGTAAAAATTATAAAACCTACCTCAAGTTCAATTTGCAGTTGTTCTATTCTGAGTAATGTCGCGTCTAATTCTGCAACTTCAAGTCCAGGTTGCTTAAGGGAAGCTGTAAAAAGAGAAATTTTAGTAAGAAAAATTGTTGTACATAAAATTATAGTACAAATTAATTAAAAAAAATCGTCTCTGAAAAGAAGAGACAAGAATAACTAAAAGAAATAATAATAAATAAAAAATTGCTTAATTTACAATAGTTTTAATTTTCATTTTAAATACATACAAGTTTCATGTATTTTTTATTTCATGTGTTAATTAATTTGTCCCGTTAATTTGTAAAAAATAAAATAAAATAAATTTGTTATTCATCTATTTCTTTTTTTTTCTTTCTTTCTTTATTTATTCCTTCTTTTATTTATTTATTAATTTTTTTATTTCTTTGTTTGTTTATTTATTTTTTTAATGATTTCCATTTTAATTTATTTATTTCTTTGTTTATTTATTTCTTTTTTTAATTATTTCTATTTTAATTTATTTATTTCTTCTTTTACATATTTCTTTTTTTAATTATTTCTATTTCAATTTATTTATTTCTTTTTTTAATTATTTCTATTGTAATTTATTTATTTCATCTTTTACTTATTTCTTTCTTTTTTATTTTAATTTCTATTTTAATTTATTTATTTCTTTTTTTAATTATTTCTATTGTAATTTATTTATTTCTTCCTTTACTTATTTATTTCTTTTTTTAATTATTTATTTATTCATAAATAAAAAATGTGCAACGGACGCAAATTTTTCAACAGACCTACCATTGAAAAATTTGTGACCTTGACACATGGCCTTAAATTCCATTAATTTAATTTTTAAAAAAATTCTTCAAATTAGAAATAAACCACTTGTGTCTAAAATCTTTTATACAAAAAACCACTCTTAGAAAATTGTACTATTCACTAAAAAACAAACATTGCATATTAAAAAAAAAAAAACATTGCATATCAAAAAAAACAATATCTCACCCTTCAATTTGTCTATCGTAGCCATGATTTCCTTCTCCGGAGTGGTGACAATCGGCGTGACTTGAAACTCATTTTTAGACTCAAGACTCTTATGCAGTGAAATTCTGCTCAACAAATCTTCCTTCAAGTTGTCGATTTCTGCCCTCGAGTCAATTCTCGGCGCAGAAATGATAACTTTTGAAATATCCTTGTTCAAATCTCCGTCACTCGACTCAGAGGAATCATCATTCGAATTGGAATGTTTTTCACTTGCGTAAAAATTGTCAACGCAAATTTGATGCTCGTCAGTTATTTCGTCACTGCCTTCCTGCTCTTCCGTTCCTTTCAATTCTTCATTGAAGACAATTGCATCTGAATTGTCTTCAATACTCTTCGACGCCGATTCAATTAAAATATCATCAACAATTTTCGAAAGACTCGTGTCGTGTCTTCGGTCCGCAAAAGGCGATTTTTCGGAAAAGCTTATTTTGTCGGAAATGGCGGAAATTTCAAGATTGTCCTCCGAAATGTCGTCATATTTTGGATCCAGGAGGGTTACGAAGTTGCTTAATTTTTCGGAAGTGGATATTAATTTTCCCTCGATTTTGTCGAAGATTTGTAGTTTATCTTCGGCAATTTCCACGCAGTTGTCTAGTTGTTCTCCTTCTGAACTGTATTGTTCCTCTGATGATTCTGAATATTTGAGTTGTGAATCGTTCATTAGATTCGTATCTTCACGTGTGCTTTTTTCGTATTCGTTTATATTTTCGTATTCGTTTTCGTTTACGTTTTCGTATTCGTTTACGTTTTCGTTTTCGTTTACGTTTTCGTATTCGTTTACGTTTTCGTATTCGTAATCGTTTTTGTTTACGTTTTTGTTTTCCTTTTCGTTTTCATCTTCATTTTCTTTTTCCTTATAATTTTCTCTTTCTGCTTTTTCTTTTTTATTTTCTTTTTCAGTGACATTTGCAATTGCGTTTGCATTTCTAGTTTCATTTTCATTGTCTTTTTCATGTTCATTTTCCTTTTTATGATCATTTTCTTTTTCGTGTTCATTTCTCTTTTCATCTTCATTTTTCTTTTCACGTTCATTTTCCCTTTCATCTTCATTTTTCTTTTCATATTCATTTTTCTTTTCATATTCATTTTTCTTTTCATATTCATTTTTCTTTTCATCTTCATTTTTCTTTTCATCTTCATTTTTCTTTTCATATTCATTTTTCTTTTCATATTCATTTTGCTTTTCATATTCATTTTTCTTTTCATCTTCATTGTCAATCTCATTTTTACTTTTATTAGCACTATCATTTTTATTTACATTTTCGAATTCTCGAGTAAAAGTGACCCTAGACTGCAGATCGACAGACGAGCCGTATTCACCAAAACTTTGCGAATCTAGCTCCCGTGCTATTAAAGTTCCGGGCGTGAATAATTTCCGAAAATTGTCATTGCCTTTAATTGTTAAATTACTTTCGTCGATCGTCGCATTTTCTGGTAATTGTACATTCGAAGATTCGCTTCCAGCAAGAGATATTGAATAGCTTTTCACCGAATCCGCTGATAAATCATCGTTCGATACTTCTACAAAATTTGAGCTTTCCGCTTCTTTCAAATCCCTTTTCAAAAACGAATTTTCTGGTTTCAAAGAATCTATCGATAATTTCAAAGCTGATGGCATTTTATTCACTTCCGTGAATACTTTCCCTTCTTTATTTTCTTTCTCTTCTCCAAATTCGTGTTTTTCTTTCTTTTCGCCAAATTCTTTTTCTCCTTTTTCTTCGCTAGTTTCGTGTTTTTCTTTCTGTTCGCCAAATTCTTTTTCTATCCGTTCGCTAAATTCTTTTTCTTTCCGCTCACTAAATTCTTTTTCTTTCCGCTCACTAAATTCTTTTTCTTTC
Organism: Ganaspis sp. Gsp50; assembly: GCA_011057455.1. Classification (NCBI taxonomy): domain Eukaryota; kingdom Metazoa; phylum Arthropoda; class Insecta; order Hymenoptera; family Figitidae; genus Ganaspis; species Ganaspis sp. Gsp50. The sequence continues at coordinate 11,935 of WNHD01001106.1, forward strand.
CGCTCGCTAAATTCTTTTTCTTTCCGTTCGCTAATTTTGTTCTTTTCTTCTTGCTTTGTTGAACTCTCTTTCGTAAACGTTTCGTCTTGAAATACATTTTCTTTTGCTTCGTCGATTAAAAATGAACTTTTTCCTTTGGGCGTAGTTTTTTCTTCGGGTGGACTTCTTTCTTCAAGTGTTTTTCTTTCTTTAGGTGTGCTTTTTTCTTCAAATGCGCTTCTTTCTGCAAATGAATTTCTTTCTCCAAATGCGCTTCTTTCTTCAAATGAGTTTCTTTCTTCAAATCCACTTCTTTCTTCAAATGAATTTCTTTCTTCAAATGAATTTCTTTCTTCAAATCCACTTCTTTCTTCAAATCCACTTCTTTCTTCAAATGAATTTCTTTTTTCAAATCCACTTCTTTCTTCAGATATACTTTTTTCGACAGACGTACTTTTTTCTTCAGATGGACTTTTTTCCACTCTTTCTTCACTTACAACTCTTTCTGTTCTGCTTTTTTCTTCCGAAGCACATTTTTCCTTCGCTGCGCTTTTTTCTGCAGATGTTCTCTTCTTTTCTGCAGATGTACTTTTTTTCTCTAATGCGCTTTTTTCCACAAATGTACTCTTTTCTTCGGATACGATCTTTTCACTAAAAGTCCCTTTTTCCGTAGATATACTCTTCTCTCTACTTTCTTCCACATCAACAATGTCCGCTTCCGTAAAAAGACTCTTTTCCGACTCTGCATTCTTTTCCAAATCCACTGACATCTCATTCGAATCTAGATTTTCGGTAATATCCTTCTCGCTAATACTTTCTTCGCTTAAACCCTTTTCGATAATATCCTGTTCGCTAAAACCCTTTTTGATAATATCCTGTTCGCCAATACTTTTTTCGCTTAAACCCTTTTCGATAATATCCTGTTCGCTAATACTTTTTTCGCTGAAAACTTTTTCGATAATATCTTTCTCGCTAATACTTTTCTCGCTACTCTTTTCGCTAATAACATTTTCGCTGACATCCTTTTCGCTATCAAGCCTCCCACTCTTTTCATCTGCAAAATTTCCACTCGATTCCCTAATAAATTTCCAATTTCCACTCTCTGTGTTTTCAAAACTCGCCTCCTTTTGAGCAGCTCTCGACAGCAATTCCGAAATCGATTGAATATCTCCCTCGAGTGAAGTTAAATCATTGGACAAAATTTGACTCTCCTTGTTCAAATTGCGCATACCTTCCTCAAAGGCCCGATGTGCCTGCAGATCCAAAGATTTCAATTGATCGCATATTATGGATTTTTCAATTTCGTTGAGTATTTCTTTACTCTTGGCCTTGAAATCCACTTCTTTACTCTTGGCCTTCAAATTCATTTCTTTATTTTTGGCCTTTAAATCCACTTCTTTGCTCTTTGCCTTCAAATCCACTTCTTTATTCTTTGCCTTCAAATCCACTTCTTTAATCTTCAAGTCCAGAGTCTTGTTTCTAAATCCCTCTTCAATTTTACAATCATCCGAGGCAAAATCGTCCATTTCGTTAGCACTATCAGCATCGTCGATTACATTTCCGTCGCTTTTTTCCGATTCCAAACTGTTGGACATTTTATTCGATTCGACGAGAATCGAGGACAAAAGGTCCTCTGACACATCGTCGGAAGTTCTCTTATCGCAATAGTCTTTCTCGTGTTTGTTGGAAGACGCCAAATTATTGACGGACTTTTTGCTGCTAATTTGCAACATCATTTCCGAAAGGGTTTTAAGATCGCTTTCAAGCACACTAATATCGTCGTTCAAGTTTTTTCCGTTCGCTCCCAAGGAATCGAGTTTATTCGAAAATGATCTATTTTCCGTAGATGCGTATTTTTCCGTAACTACGGAAGTCAAATTTTTATCAACCGTGTTGGTATTTTTGACTTGGCTTGATTTCGTGTCGTTCAATTCGGCCTTTTTTGCGATAAACGAAGAATTGAGTGATTTGGCGTCAGTTCTTTGTTCTAAAATGTCCACGTCTTTCAAACGTGTCGAATTCTCTGACGGAAGATCGTCTTTATTGAACTGAAAGGCTTTATTGGAAGAAAGCGATGGATGATTTGATGGATGATTTGAAGCATTTTCAAATTCATTTGACTCACTGGTGTCGTGCAAAATCGGGTGCTTTCCCGTCACAGGATCATTGTATCTATTTTCTGATAATTTTGTACTTGGAGAAATTTTGTCCTCGAATTTATTTGCACCGAAATCGGTATCTTGTATCGGTTGTATCAGGTCGCTGTTTATGTAAATATCGTGAATCTTCTTGATAGGAATTTCGGGAACTTTGAAGTCAGAAACTGATTTTGAGTCTATGGATGTTTTCTCGCTTTTTACAATCTCCTTTTTTGCGTCCAATGTTTTCCGCATTTCGACGATTGTCGCATCGTATTTCTGTTGCAAAGGTAAAGATAATTAATGAATAAATATAATTAATTAATTAATTATAAAATTATTATTAATAAACAAAAATATAAAGAATAGAAAAATAGAAAAAATAAAAAGATTGATATTTTCACATGATATATTTTAAAAATAAGAAGACTGATAAAATTTGAAAAAACGTACTCAATAGGGCTAATAATTATTATATAATATTCTATTATTTGAGTCTTTCTAAAGTATTTCTATTACAGAGGACAAAATAATCATAAAATTTTCACAAAATAAATAATCATAAAATTATAAGAAAGAAAAAAAATAAAAAGAAAATAAAAGAAAGAATAAAAAAAATGTTTTAAATAAAAAAAATTAAAAAAAATAAAAGAAAATGAAAAAAATGAATAAAAATTAGGTAAAAATGGGAACGAATGTTTTACCTTAATCTGATTAAGCAAACTGGCTTCCATAGCTCGAAGCCTCTGTTTCGCTTGCTTTTTCGCTTCTTTTTTCAATCTGGCCATCTCTGATCGACGTTCTGCTAATTTTTGTGCCAAAACGTCGATTCGTATTTCTACATCGCTAGCGTCAGATGAAACGGAAGTATCTGCGAATCACAATTTATTTGGAATTTAAAAAACAATGATTAATCTTGTGCTTGTTTAACTTTATTAAATTATCTTAATTATCTTGATTTATTTATTAATTATTAAACTTTTTGTTTTCTCCTAGAGGAAGGTATATTAAACAATTTATTAATTTAATTTAACTTAGTTTAATTTATTCAATTCAACTTACTCATTTATTTAATAAAATGAATTAAAAATAAACGATCAAACTTAATATTTGAAAAATGCGAATAAGATTTCGTTTTTAAAAAATCCGAGGTGAGAAATTATGAAGAGAATTCAAGGATTCCTAAATTGGCGTACAGAACAAGTTGTAAAAATTGTTATTCATTTCTCTATGTTTTTAAAACAACAAGTAAAAATATGTTATAAATAAAATAAAATACGAGCAACATTTACACTTGTAAATGTTCAAACATTTTAAAAGATCCAAATAATTTCTAAAGATAAGAAAACATTAAATTTAAGAACAAAACAATTGAAAAATATTTTGATAATACTGCTAGTAAATATAAATAAACGAACAAATAAAGAACAGAAAAAGAACTAGAAAAGTACAAGGAACAAAAAAGGAATAAAACAAGAATAAATGAAAAAGAAATCAAGAACAAGAACAAAAAAAAACGAAAGAAAAGAGCAAAATGAAAAACAAACAAAAAAGAACAAGAACAAAGAAAAAGCAAAACAAGAACAAAAAACAAAACAAAAACAAGAACAAAAAAGCAAAACAAGAACAAAAAAATAAAACAAAAACAAAAACAAAAAAGCAAAACAAGAACAAGATCGATAAAAGAACAAAAAAAACGAATGAAGAACAATAAAAGAAAAGAGGATTTTTAATAAAATAAAATAAAAGAAAAGAACCAGAACAGAACAGAACAAGGAAAGAACAAGAACAAAACAAACAAAGAACAAAAAACAAAAAGAAGAATAAAAAACGCACAAACGAACAATAAATAAAGAACGATAGCAAAAAAAACAGAAATAGTACAAACAAAAAACAAAAAGAGAACAGTGAAGAAAAAAAGAGCAAAATGAGGACAAATAAAGCACAAATAAAGAACAAGCAAATAACAAGAAAACAACAAAAAAAAACCAAAAAAAAAAAGAATAAATAAGAAATAAAGAAAAAATAAGAAAAGAACAATAAAAATCAACAAAAAAACGAAGAGACGAAGAATGAATAAAGAACAATAACAACAAAATAGAACAAATAAAAATCAAGCAAATAACAAGAGCAAGAAAAGAATGAGAACAGAACAAGGAAAGAACAAAAACAAAACAAACAAATAAAGAAGAAAAAAAATACAACTAAAAGAAGAACAAATAAGGAACAATAAAAAAAAACAAAAAAACGAACAAACGAACAATAAATAAAGAACGATAGCAAAAAAAAATACAACAAACAAAAAACAAGAAGAGAACAATGAACAAAAAAAGAGCAAAACGAGGACAAATGAAGAACAAATAAAGAACAAGCAAATAACAAGAAAAAACAAAAGAAGAACAAGATCAACAAAAGTACAAAAAAATAAATAAAGAATAAGAACAAGAAAAGAACAAGAACAAAAATAACAAATAAAGAACAAAAAAGAGCAAATGAGGAAGAAGAAAATAACAATAAAAAAAGAAAAAACGAAAAAACGAACAAACGAAGAATAAATAAAGAACAACAAGAACAATAACAAAAAAAAACAAAAATAGAATAAACAAAGAACAAGACCCAGAATAACCAAGAACAAAAGAAACCCAATAAATGAGGAAATAAATAATCAACAGCAAAACCAAGAAAAGATAAAAATAATAAATAATAAATATATATAATACATATAATAATAATAATAATAATAAATAAAATAAATGTAATAAAAATAAGTAAATAAAAAAAAATAAAAAACAAAAATAGAGCATATAAAAAAACAAAAAAAGAATTTAAAAAAACAAGGAAATAACGAGAATAAAAATAGAAAAAACCTTAGAGAACAAATAAAGAAGAATAAAAGAACAAAAGAAAAATAAATGAAGAACAAGAAAAGAACAAGAAAACCACAAAGAAGAAACAAAAACAAAAAGAGAACAAAACAAAAAACGAGCAAATGAAGAACAAATAAAGAACAAGAAAATAGCAAGACCAAAAAAACCCATAAAAAGAGCCAAAAAAGTAACAAGTGCAGAACAAGAAAGTAATAATAAAACAAAAATAGAACAAATAAAAAACAAGAATAGAACAAAAAAGAACAAGGACATGGACAAATTAAGAAAAAAATTGACAAAAAAAAGACAAAGAAGAACAAAAAAAAACAAAACAAAGGACAAATGAAGAACAAAACAAAACAAAAAAGGACAAACAAAGGACAAATAAACAACAAGGAGAAATCAAGAAAAGAACAAAGGAGTAAAACAAGAAAAGACAAAAAATGAACAAATGAAGAAAAACAAAAAAGAAGACAAATGAAGAACAAAAAAACAAAAAAAGGACAAATGAAGAACAAAACAAAACAAAAAAAGGACAAATAAAGGACAAATAAACAACAAGGAGAAATCAAGAAAAGAACAAAGGAGTAAAACAAGATTAAAGAATAGCACAAAATTGCATGAAATGTCATAAAATTAAAAAAAGAAAATAACAAAGCAAAAACAAGAGAGCATTTAATTAACTTTTGCGTTAGAAGAAAATCTTGCTCCGTGAGGTAAAAAATTTATTTTATAAAAGAGAGGCCAATTTCGAAATTCTTGAAATTAAGGAAAAGCCTTGTAAAAAGAAAATAGTGTTGTTAAAAATTTAAATCAGCCAGTTCCGTGACGTCAAATAATTGCGCCTTTTTGCATCCCTCATGCATTCTTTTTTCTTTTAGAATGTAAATTGAATCCGAATTAAAACACAGAAAATCATTTTAAAATGAAGTATAACAAATTCTCGAAATAAAAAAGTAAAAAATATTTTTGAAAATCAAACGAAGAAATTTTGAAAGAGAAAAAAAACAAGCGATTTTGAACAAAAAAGCAAAAAATCTGAAAGTAATTTTTCAGCCACTGTGTAAAAAAATCTGCCTACAATTGAACGAAAAGAAAAAGAAAAGAAAACGTATTGAATTTAAAAACTGTAAAACTGTAAAAAAAAGAAAAGAAAACATACTGAATTTAAAACCTGTAAAACTCTTTTCATTTAAAATTAAAATAATCAATTTAAACAAGATTTTACAATAAATTATGTAATTACAAATACAAAAAAATTGTATTTACAAATACATTGTATTTACAAATACATTGTATTTACAAATACATTGTATTTACAAATACATTGTATTTACAAAAATATTGTATTTACAAATACATTGTATTTCACAATCCATTATGCATTTAATTAATTTAAAAGCACGTGATCCATCACATGCAAAGAAGAAAGAAACTACAAAAACAAAATTAAAAGAAATTCAAATTAAATTGTCCATAAAATTATAACCAAATTGACAGTTACGAAAATAACAAACTACAACAATATTTTACGAGAATTCTGAAAAATCGAGGATTTAGAATACAAACCATTGTAGAAAAGAGCTTTTGAAGCTGCATTAACAAGTTTATAAGCAGCTTCTTCCATACGTGCTACGCGATTTTCTTCCTCTCGAAGTCTAGTGTGCCAGGCGATCCACTCTTCGACGCAAGTTCTGCGTGAAGCGAGTGCAGCTTCCCGTGCATTTAAAATTCTAAAAAAAACGACATTTCATTTAATATTATTTTGCCATGACAATAACAATGATAGTAATTTAGAAAAACAAAATTCCATCTCAAGGGAAAGGAAACATGTTCATTATTGATCAGAAAGCAAATTAAGAATACTTATTTTTAGAGAAATAAACGAATCGATATGTTATTAACAAAAAGTTTCCTTACTGACAATATCTTAGTTAACTACTAACTATATAATGCAGATAGCCACTGCAAGCAATCTATTTTTACAATGGCCCACATTGAGACCAATATACGTTTTGAGTCTATTATTAGAAATCTAAAACCTGAGTGAGAAAATTTAACTTTTCATTTGTTTGTTTGTTTTCTTCAATTTTCGTGAAATGCTGTTTACTTGCTCACAAGGGAATCAAAATTCGCGGTAGAGAATAGCCCCCAAGTAAAAAAAGCGCAAAATATTATCTCAAATTATTTCAATTTTTTAAGAATATTTCGAAAAGTTATCAACCGATTTTGATGAAACTTTTCGGAGTGAAGAAAAAGTTGCCAAAAAATAGCTTTTTGGATTTTTTTTTATATAAACAAATTGGATTTAACTGTACCTTCTTTAAAAACCAAGTTTTTTGTAATTTTCGAGGAAGGTGACAATTTTGGTTTTATCATTAATTTCAATAAATGACTTGAATGGTAATTTTTCTCTATTGTCCATTTTTATTAAAATTATTTTCTAACGAGATACAAGAAAAATATTTTGAAAAATTAATTTTTAACGTCCTTCTTCATATAATGTAGTAAAAATAGTAACGACAAAAAAAAGGACAAACATTCTTTTTGGTCGTCAAATAAATAATGAATACATTTTTTTTTGGTCGTTACTTTTTTTTTACTACATTTTCAAAATATACATTGTTGACAATTCTGATAATCATTTTTAAATCTTGTTTGGAATAAAAAAAGAATTAATTTCAAATTAACACTACCATATAAATTTTGCTTTCATTTCATTTTGCAAACTTTCATTTCATAAATGAAAGTTTATTTGTGATAAATAAAATAAAATAAATAAATAAATAGAATTTTTTGAATTAAGTATTCTGAAGTAATTTTAAGTATTTTTACATATTTTGACGTATTTTGAAGTAGTTTTAAGTAGTCTAAAGTTTATTTTAAAATAGTTTTAAGTACTTTGAAATAGTTTAAAGAAATTCTAAGTATTTTTAAATATTTTAAGTATTTTTAAGTTCTTTTCTGCAAAGAAAAATATAAAATTTTGATAAAACTTAATCATAAAGTAAAGAAATTGAATAAAAAGAAATAAATTTCCAGAATATAAATTAAAATTCCATGAGATTTCCATGATTCCATAGGGAATAATGAAATTCCTTAAGAATTCCAGATTTTCCATGTTTTCTAGAGTTGTAGAAACTCTGAGATAAGATAATAAAAAAAAAAGTCCACGAAATATTTAGAAAAAAAATAAATGAATAAACAAAGGTAATTTTATTCTAAAAATGATTAAAAGCTGATGCAAAATTAAACGAAAAATTGAGACTAGACAAAAGAAAATTGAGACTGGGGAATTTTTTACCAGAAAAGAAAGAAAATAACAAATACTTTTGTTAATTTGTTTCAAAATATAAGTATTTTTATATTAAAGAGATCTAGCTTACACAAAAAAATAAAAAAATTCTAAAAGTACAATATTTAGGAAAAAAATGTAAAAACTGAAGAGAAAATTCAAAGAATAAAAACACGAAGTAATAAGATACTTTTTTATTACTTTGTGAATAAAAAATTATAAAATTTACAATTTAACATCAAATATTTTTAATTTTTGAACATTTTTAGCTTATTTGGAAAATTGAAAGAATTATTTTATAACAAAGAGAATTAAAGACAAAAAATCTAGAAACTTTAAAAATTTTAAGACATTTCTAGGAAATACAAAAAAAATGAGACAAAATTTACAATAAAATTTTGAAACTAATGCAACATAAAAAACTATAATGCAAATAAACTAATGCAAAAAAATTGAAACTAAAGTAAAAAAGAAAGTAAAAAGGTCAATAAAAAGTTAGTAAATGTAACTAAAGTTTTTTCAAAATAAGTAAATGTTAAAAAGCCACTGGAAAAATTAACAAAAAATATTTTGAAATAATGCAGAAAAATGTAAAAATAACGAGGAAAAATGAACTAAGAAAAAAATTGTAAAAATTGTAAAATAAAAAAAATTGCAAAATAAAAAAATTGTTAAATAACAAAAATTGTTAAATAACAAAACAACTAAAAATAAACAAAATGACTTAGAGATAAAAAATACATGACTAAAAACAAGAAAATTAGCCAAAATGAAGAAAATAACTGAAGCAACTTTAAATTTTAAAAAATCAAACATCGTTGAAGATCATTAAAATTTAAGAAAACTTTTCTCAACATGTTTAAAAAATAGACAAAACCTATCGAACTGAACAATTTAATTTATAATCCAAAATACTGTATAAAATGGATATTTTAAAAATTTGTAATAACATTACTTTTTTTAAAAAAGTTTCAAATATTATTGATTTACAAAAATTGATTTAAAAATTGATCGTCAATAGTACAAAATGAGAGAAGAAATCATTCAATGTCTTGAAATTTGGGACTTGAAATTGAAATTCAGAACAACGCTTCAACAAATTTCGAAGTTTGTTCTTTAAAGTAAATAAAATAAATAAAACAAAAAATCAAGAAATCCTTTTTTTACTTTGTTAAATTTATTTCTAAATAAAATAAATAAAACAAAAAATCAAGAAAATAAAACAAAAAATCAAGAAATCCTTTTTTTACTTTGTTAAATTTATTTCTAAATAAAATAAATAAAACAAAAAATCAAGAAATCCTTTTTTTACTTTGTTAAATTTATTTTTAAATAAAATTTAAATAAAACAAAAAATCCATAAGTCCTCTTTTTACTTTGTTATGTCACATTTATCATGTAAATAAATAATAAATAAACAAACTTTACAAGAACTTTTCTTACAAATTTTTTAATTACAAACTTCTCAAAATTTAAAAAACTCAGTTTTTTTGTACATTTTTCCTTCGGAATCTCAGAATTTACGTATTTTGAAAATTTTTCTGTTGCAGTAATTTTCAAAAACAAATAATTAAAATAGAGAATTTTAACAAAATTTTTTAGTTTTTTTTTTTAAAAAATATGTTCTACATAGTTGCAATTTCCTGCTTAGAAAAATATTTGTTACAACCAATTTTTTATGTTCTTGTGTTAATTACGAAAAAATATTTTAGAATAAATTCTCAGGAGGGTTACAGCTCCAAAGAATTAAATTATTTTTTCTAAAATTTGCAACTTAAGCAAAATAAATACATAAATAAATAAATAAACTTTTTCTTGATGGTCGAAAGTCATATTAAATATTCAAATTCTTCACATTGTCAGTCCAGAAAATTCTTTGTTATTGCACAATACAAAATTGCAATAAAAAATACATTGTAATAAAAAAAGTGAAAATTGCAATAAAAAATACATTGTAATAAAAAAATAAAAATTGCAATAAAAAATACATTGTAATAAAAAAAATAAAAATTGCAATAACACGGTGTCCACAGTTTCTTGAAAAAAAAATTCAAGTAGATACTTTTCAAGGTTTTCAAGGCACAAAATAATTATTTTCAAGGTTTTTAGTAGCTAATACAGGGTTTCTACAAATTTTTCTTCACAAAATTCCATGAGGTTTCCATGATTTCCATGAGAAAGATAGACAAATT
>WNHD01001107.1:0-22603 GCA_011057455.1 Ganaspis sp. Gsp50
TTTCGTTGGCCCCTAGAATAGTGGAAACCTCGCTAACGCGGGGCCAACGAAAGTCACGCGTATCACCTTATAGCATCCAGCCCCTCAATTATAATTATTAGAATAAGAATTTAATTATATAATTATAATTGTTTTATAATATTAAATATTGCCAATAAGAAATAAATTCGTGAATGAATATTATTTTTATTTTAAGAGGAAAACACCTTAGAACCAGTTTTGAGAATTCTACCAGTGTTAGTCTATAGTTACAAATTGAATGCCTGTAAATGTATTTTAAAACAGAAATAAAATTGGGAAAAAATAAAATATTTTGAAAATACACACTATATGTGATACATATTTTCGTAAATTAAGAATTCCCTCCCTACATGTTATCTTCCTACATTCATCACTGGAAGAATAAAATGATTTTTTAGCAATAATTTGTCGTGGAATTTACATGTGTCCGAACAGCACCTGAAGTTCCAGCAATATTACCAACCTTGGGATAGCAAATGTTACCTCATGTTTAGATAAAAAATGTTGCATCAATATTGTATTAATGTTGGGAACGTCATCTCAATGTTGGCAACATTACTGAAACTTCTTGTGCTGTTCGGGACCATGGTACTATTTTCGTTCACGGAAAAGAAACACATTTTTACAATTTGTAAATTTATGAAATATTTGTTAAAAACTACCAAAGATTGTATTTTGCCTTATCTTTTTGCAAAGGTTGAAACTCTAGAACTATGATGAAGAAAACAAATATCTGTTTTTAGTTTTTCGTAGTCGAAAAAACCTTGTGAACCTCGGTATCATAGTTCATGGTCTATTATACAAGAGTGAATTTTAAACAGAGAATGCAGTTATATACATCATTAATGTGCAATTGCTTTGCGGTACTGCGGTTCAATATACACATCCCACAGATTCTCTCATAGGATCAAAGAGTGACGGGAAAAAAGGAGATGAAATGTAGAAGCGACACGTACATAGTTTACAATTTATCGAGGGTCACCAGTCATCGTGAGAACCACTGCTGTAATGACTTAAACCCATTCACTGATCCTACTAGTCTATCCGTGAACTCTATATCTATAGTTTCTACACCGTAATTCAATTGGAATGCATTTTCCCGCAGATCAGGACAAAAAGGGCGTGACCCTGCCATATTATACCTCTATATATTATCATTTTCTAAAAGCATCTTTTGTCAATTTGTGTTCGGAAAAAGGCATTATTGGGTCACTCATACCAGCACTGAATGCATCCTATTTTGTGAATGATGCAGTCATTCATCAATATAGGATTCATACGAATAAATAATTACATAGCTAAATACCATTCACGTATGTTATTGCGTGCAACTCTGTTCTGTGACAACCTCATGTACAAAATTTGATTAAGTAAAATATTAACAAAATATTGTATCCGAAATTCTACCAATAAAATATTAGAAGAGTGTAACATAGGGACCATACTTAAATCAAGTAACGCTTTTTTTTAGAAATTTTAAACCCCCCAAAAATATTTAACAAAATATTTAATACATTAGCATCATTGTTTTGCTGAATGCAACAAATAGCTTGACTCCCCCCTCCACCTTGAAGCGTTACGTAATTTAAGTATGGCCTCAATATGTATTTCATCTTACACACCCATGAATGCCTTCCTTCCAAATTTTTCTGCACATCAAAAATCCAGTGCAAATACGATGCATAGAAAAATTTGGAAGTAAGGCATTCATGCACTGCAAAAAATAGTGTCTTATTATAAGACGTTTACAAGACACTTGTTTTTCCAGTGTGGGCGTAATACGGTTTTTGTCAAATTCTACATACGGAAAAAATTGCCTGTGAAAACTGGAACGCATATGTGACGCTCCACAAGAAAAGGGACCTTACGCGTTTTTCAATAAGGTCGCTTTTGCATCAGTGTGACATAGTAATAGCGACCTTACGCAAAAGCACGTAAGGTCCCTTTTCTCGTAGAGCGTCACATATAGGTAAATGTGTGTTGTGCACATACTAGGGGTCTGATTTCTTACAAAGTGCTTTGGGAATAAACTGATATGTCGAGTGAATTTCTTGGGAATAAAACTGACCAGTTAGCGTTATTCCCAAACGACTTTGTAAGAAATCAGACCCTTAGTTTGCGTGTAAATCACAACGCACACTTATTTTTGCGTTCTACAAAACGGTTACAGGAATCTTTTCCCGTGTAGCTGTTCAATTTTCTGCAGAATCTCTGTAGAATGAACTCCATTTCCGCAGATGTTTTTACTTGATTATAACTGGTCTTCAAATTATAAAGGACGTAATGAAGTTACTTGCGTTTACAATGTTTTTTAATCATTTGTCGTACGATTTAGCAATGTTTTCGTTTTCGCAATTTAAAATATATAAACAGTGTTTTATATAAAGCGTATCCTAATTTTCGAATATGGCATCTTAATTAACACAAAACAAATGCTCTAAATTGTACAGCACTTATATATGCTATTGAAACAATGTCAAATTCCAAAAGGACAGCACTTTGTCAACCAAGAATTTTTTTCTCAGTGTTTCAGTGTTTTTTTTAATAGAAGATTTGTAATTATACTTATTTGTTGGCCCAGAATCGGACTTGGTTTACATCAATTATTTCTATATACAACTCATTCTGGCTTTCATTATCTCACATAACATATCTTTGAACACTACTATTATATGCATTAACAGTCTTTTTTCAAATAATAATACACTTCATTTACCTTTATTTTTGCATTTCTCTTACTTTAATTTCATACAGAATATTATTAAACACTTTGCTAACATCTACTCTCCCTTCTTCACTATTTATATTATCCTAATTTTGCCAGACACTCCTATTAATATATCTTTAGTCCAATTCTTTACAATTTCACACTCCTCTATAGTAAATGCTCAAAAGTACATATACTCCATCCTTCTTTACATAAAATACAGCGATCCATTCATTCTCATCCATCCAATACCGTCAACTTGGATAACTTCGGGCACTTAAAATTTTGCTTCTACTGACTCAAATTTGCTTTAAACTTATAAAAATACAAAGTTAGATTACTCTATTTACATATTTTAATAACTTTAAAGCAAAATTGAGTCAGTAGAAGCAAAATTTCAAGTGTCCGAAGTTAGCCAACCTGTCCGAAGTTTTCCAAGTTAACGGTAGATACTTATTTATATATGTTCTCTAAATTTCCACATCTCATTTTTTGTGCTTCCTTATGTCTCGTGTTACAAGTAGAATCTTAAATTTTTTCTTATATCCACTGCATTTCAGATATCCTTCCTCTCATCTTTCTCCAGAAATTATTTTTCATCCATTTCCTTTTTGATTTCTATTTCAAGTGTACTCCAACCTAATCCATTGTAGAAGCTCTTCTTTCCATACTATAGGGTCCATACTTAAATTACGCAACGCTTCAGGGGGAAGGGTGGTCAAACTATTTGTTACAATCAGTAGAAAATGGCGCTAATGTATTAAATATTTTGTTACATGGGGAGGGGGTCTAAAATTTCTAAAAAAAACAGCGTTACGTAATTTAAGTATGTATCTATTTTCTATCTATTTATCTATTTAAGTATCTATCCATTTAATAAAAGATTTGTATTAAAAGTATTATTTTAGAAGTAATATTAAAAGTACATATTGTACTGATGCAAAAAGGTGTTCAAAATTTGAAAAATAAAACTTTTATTATGAATGAGAAAAAAACCGGAATACTAAAACCCACTCTCTATACTGAAATGCCTGTCTGCAACAAATTACTTGAGCCGAGTGAACCGTATCGGAAATAGTACACCAAAATTCACGCTGGATGGTCTCGGTAACATTAGCCTGGTGTCGATTTCATTCTGGTATCTGTCACGAACCGATGTACATATAATTTTTTTCTGATATATATAGTATAAATTTAAAGCTTGTTCGTAGAGGAACACTTAACAATATATCAACTTTATTTTTTTAAAAAAATTGAATTTAATTGTATATCAATTCGCCTTGTTTATCTGTATTCGTATCAGACACTTTGTGTCAATTAGCGACATGTGCTCAATCTGTATTGTGCAAAAGCTGGGTTCACTGCAGCATGAAAAACCAATTATATTTCATATACTCCGGTGGAAATTCATTATAACGTTCCAATTATTTGACAACAGTTTGTTTCTCTAATTAAAGGGTACAAATATAACACTTTATGACCGGAAAATTGAAAAATTCATGTTTATATAAAAATAGAAATAATATATATTATATATATAATCAAGATCTTGATCATCTTGATTTTCGGGTTCGGATGAACTTTCAGTGCAATCTGCATTACAAATAATAATTTATTATAAACAAATATATAATCTCTCTTTCCTTTTCTCTTCTCTTTCTTATTTATATCTTATTTCCTTGACTACTTCTTCTAGTATTTTTTCTTTTTGTTGCATATTACCTATTCTTAGTTCCTTTATTTTTCTATTTCCTCTAATATTTCTTTTCTCAATTTTGCTCATTTGCCTGCACTGGATATCTGCTTCTCTTCTTCTTCTTCTTCTTCTTCTTCTTCTTCTTCTTCTTTTATAACCCTTCTTTTAAACACTCAACTTCTTTTCTGAGCTCTTCGCTCTTTAGAGATAATTGGAAATAATATAAGAGTTGAAACAAAATGTGATAAAAAAAAAGAAAAAATTAAGGCCTATTATTTATCAAGATTTTTAAGCAGATAAGGTGACGATTTGTAAAACGACTTCAATACTTATGTACAATAACTAGTAGCATGAAAACACAGTGATTGTCAAATTCATTTTGATAATACATATATAGTGAAAATGCGTTTTAATAAAAGAAATTATTCAGTTGTTCTAATGTTTGAGATATTCGTGACACATTTTAGTGACTTATACATACTGTGATCTTAACAATACCAGTTAAAGATTTCTTTTCGTTTGAATAGAAATCTTATAATAGGATTAACAGGAATATTCTATCATAACCGAACTTGTTTAGAATATTAGAGGATGTGCAATTTTTTCGGTCTCTCCTATTCGATTATTCAGCATTTTATCATTTAAAGTTTCTATAGTGATAGAGACATTTTGCAATTTATTATTAACTTTATAGAAAATTATACATTTAATTAAAATTTTAAATTATGAAATATGGAAATCAATGTTTCTATCTCTTTTACTTTTTGCCCTCATCCAAGAAATATAATTATATTAACACGTGAAAAAATAATGGTCTATTCTTTTAATTTTTCGAGCAAATTTTAATTTTTGTCACGAAAATTATTCGAAATTTTTACAAATCCCAAAAGTCGAATACTTTCCAGGAAACTTTTACGTACTTATTTTTTCTCTCTACATATTTTAATTAAAGTAAGAGTCGTAAATTAAGTCAACAAAGTAAAAAAGACTTATGTGATTTTTCATGTACATAATAATTAATTCTCTTTTATGAAGAAAAAACTACTTTTTTACTGTTAGTTAATCTGGGTTACGCTATATATACTTAGTTAACAGAAGCCTTAAGATTTGTCAACGCGATACGTTTACTCAAACATTTATACATGTGTGTGTGTATACATTGTACATGTATAGTGCTGACTCGATGGCCTATGGGGTGTTCAAACTATTTACTCGAGATTTTTCAGGCTGTTGCATTATTCTGTATTATATGTGCCTCAAAAAAAAAAAAAAAAAAAATTCAATGTTGCCAAATGTATATTATTTCTTGTATCAATATTCTTACGGTTGATTTGATAAAAAGTTTTCTTATACCAAGGATGTATTAATACATACAATATTACTTTTCTCTTAATGCACTACTATTGATATCGGTATAGTAAAAAATTATTTCTTCAACAAAAACCAGAAAATAAAGTTTATATTTGTGAGCTTCAACAAATTTTATATACTTTCTTGGAAAGAAAATTCTGGTAAAAATTCCCGTGCTGTTTATACTTTTCATAAATATAGAATACATAATTATATTCTTCATTTTAATAATTGTTTGTGAAGGAACTTTAGGTTTACGATCACTCAGTCACCTAATTTTTATCGTGTTGTCATACATTTTTTGCCAAATTTACTATACAGAATTGTTTAGTATTTTTTTCGATACCAAGAACTTACATCGCTTTTATGCGGAACACATGAAATTTTACAAAATGTTTCTTTCTGTGCACACGGAAAAATTTCCTTTATTAAATTCTATACAAAACTTTTTAGTATTCTTGGATATATATCAATTCACAAAATTTATTTTATAAGTATTAAAAATAAATAAGAATACTAAATTTTAGGACAACTTAGAAAACTATGTACACTACAAAAACAAGTGTCTTATTTTAAGACGTTTAGACATTTAAGACGTTTAGGGTTTATTTCTGATTGGTGGAAATAAGGTAAGACGCTTCCTTATTGGTCCAAATTCTAAGACGCCAATAAACGTCTTAAAAATGACCACCTAAACGTCTTAAATCAAGATACTTGTTTCTGCAGTGTAGAAATGTAACCCGATTAGTACTGGATAGTACACAATTTTTTTAGATTTTACAAAATTGCTCTGTACACCATATAACATAAATTGTATGAATTGATATATCCAAGATTACGAAGTTTTGTAAAATTCAATAAACTTATATTTTTTCCGTGTAAGCAAGTGTAAAAAGATTTCTTCACTTTTTTGCCTTTTTCCGAGTTCTGTCTACTTTAAATCGTAATAATTAAAAAATCAGACTATTTGTAGATAGCCTGAATCTAAAAATAGTGAATGGTTTCAAATCAGTGCACATGCGCTGAAAATTAGCAAATTTTTAGGTTATGTTCCACTGAAATTTCAGTGTCTATTCGCTAATTTGAATAAGTGTCTCACTTATCGCTGAGAATCAACGAGATTCCGCTATTTTGAATTTAAAGAGTAAATTAATTGTACTTTAAAAATAAAGTTTTAAAATAAACCAAAAACTACAAAATCCTCAAAAGCCGCAAAAAAGCAATTTTTCGAAAACTGAGGGTTTCTGGAGGGTTTAAACAAAACAAATATAGCCTGATTTTCATTTTGACTTTGTAATTTAGTCAAAACTAAACAACAATGTATCGAGGCACAAGTTTAAAACTTTTTTTAAAACGATCACAAAAGTGTGGAACAAAAGTGACAACCACAAAGGAGTTTGATAAAAAACAAAATGATTGACATGAAGGAAAAAAAGAGAATACAAACAACACATTTATTTATCACTTTATACATGACTAATTGTAAGAAGTGTGCTATAAAATTATTATTGCACATGAAGATAGTATCGTTGTTTTGTAACGAAGGCTATGTCCTGCTTGCAATTAGAAATTTCACTATAAAGAGCCAACCATAACATGATGTTATTGCAGTGCCTCGATTAGGAAAACGCCTTTTATCTCTTGCAAAACGGAAGACCGACATGTCCGTCACCTAAATTTTAATCTCAAAAGCGAAAGCCCCACTTTGAAAGTGCAATAATGATTAGATAAAATCAGTTTTATTCTTCAAATATACATATATTTTTTATTACAACAACAGTATTGAGATGTTCAACACTTTTTTTCCCCACAATGGGGAATTGTAATTATTACTAATTATAATTAGTAATAAAATAACTTCCTTCCAAAACAAGTATACAAAGAAACGAAAATTCGATCGAAGATTGTAAACAATATTTATTTCATTCTTTCAAGGTTCGAGCAACGTTTCGATTACTTGATACGTCATATCATCATCAGGCTCTGTTTATTAAAAAGCAAAATGCACAAATTAAATGCAGTCAACTCTATGAATAGTGCCACTAAAACTCTACGAATAGTGCCGCTATTCTTTTGAACTAACTCGAGCGCACGCTCGAGCGTCCATTGTTTCCTTTGTGCAAATTTGTGCAAATAAAAAAAAAATGTTCCATAAAAAGTTCTAATCTTTCAGATTTTTATAGTTTTAGGGCTCAAAAATGCGTATTTCTCGAGATATAGCGATCCAATGTTGGGCAGACTGCAACTGTGACAATAATACAAGTAAATTTTTAGGTTAGGTTACGGATTTCGATTAATAACGTAATTAACACCGACACGGACACTTTTTTCGATCATTTTCAACGTTAAATATCTCTTCGCTTAAGAATGAACACATTTTTCGTAATAATAATAGTATCTTACGTATTTTTTATCGCTCTTTCAGAATCTTTCAATAAAAATTCGAAAAATTGAATTTTGAAAAGTTGTGGGTTTTTTTTTGAAAAAACATTAAAATTTTTGATAAGTTTGATTCGAAAATAATTTCTTTCCCTATAGTATTATATAAGAAAATGTTTTCTCCTCCAAATATTGCGTCCACAATATCCAAGCTTCAAAATCATGAAACATCCCATAAAAAATTTCAAGATGGCGCATCCAAAATGGCAATACAGAATTTTTCAAAATTTCTATACCTTGTGCGTGCTTCTTTTAATTATTTTGCTACTTTCATGGTAGTTATTGTTTTACTAATGTTACTAATGTTACTAATTTTACCTAATGTTTTTGGGATCGCTGATCATGAATCTGACGTCAGATTTTAAAAATTCAAAATGGCGGATCCAATATGACGGTCAGAATTTTCGAAATTTATCGGATTTGCTTGAAACTAGTTACTTTGGAGCTTTCTGGATCGCCCAAAACGAATCTGAAGTTAGAGTTCAAAAATTCAAAATGGCGGATCCAATATGGCTGTCAAAATGTACGGCAGAATATAATTAGGGTAAAAATTAATAAAAAGTATCACTAATTTAAATGAGTGAAAAGTGTCACTAATTTAAATAAGTGAAAAGTGTCACTAATTTAAATGAGTGAAAAGTGTCACTAATTTAAATGAGTGAAAAGTGTTACTAATTCAAATTAGTAAAAAGCTTTACTACTTTAAATTATTGTGCGATATTTTATTATAATTCAGATTTAGAGAACGTTCTTAATTTCTAAAGATAAAGAAAGAACTACATTAAAAGAGTTGCATAAAAGAACAATAATCAACTTTTAGTTATGCAAAATTATTTAGATTTTAAGAACTAGAGTCATTATGGTAATAATTCATTTCTTTGATGCTACATGTACATAATTTTACGAATTAGTAATTAGGGACGATTTCCTTCCGTTATTCAATTTAGAAATTAATTTTATTCTTCGACTTGAAACACCTCCTCAAGATTTTTGCCATTTGAATGTTACTTCCCATTTTCTACAGACTTACTCTATTCCAAGTGTTCTTTATTCTCCGGATAATTTTGTAAATTTTGCTTGCAAAATGGCAACTGAAATAATGTTTGCATGAAAGTAAGATGTGTACTCTAGGCGAAGCGCTTAAGTTACGCACCTGAGCGTGAAGAGGAGACTCATTAATTCACCAACCAGGCCTTCCATCTGTGTTGTAACTTGGAAATGTTTCCTTCAACTTTAAAAATTCATTAAGGATATATGTATTGCAACAATATTCAAAAATATTCAAAATATTCAAGAATATTTTCGTAGTTTGGGAGCAATGACACTTGAGGAGGGCCCCTTCAACAAGTTACAGGAACATTTAAAAGAAAACTCGGTGAGGAAATTATATGATTTTAAAAGTATGTTAATATGACCATCATGTTCTCTTCTGAAATAGGATTACAAGAGAAATACACTCTCATTATTGATGAGAATGTTATTGTTACGAAAACAAACCGAAATGTTAATATAGCGCCTACGAACTTTCTTTGTGTCGCATAGCAAATCAATTACTGCAAGTCAATAATTATTGATTTGTTAAATATGCAATTCATTTGTTGTCTAGGCAATTCATTTGTAAATTTATTTGTCGTCTAAGCAGTTGTAGCAATTGCTCTTCCGTGGTAACAAAAAAAGATACAGACTCTATAATTAGTAAAACCTTCTTTATCAGTAAACAGTTTTAAAATCCTTGAATTAATGCAAGCTATGTAAAAAACAAGGTCTTCACGAGCAGCTCTAGTAATAATTGAATCTTTGAAAGACAGTCTTCGTCTTATATTATAATATAATATACACACAGCGAGAACAAATCCTTTTCCAACATCCGTCACTTTTACACGGATAAAGTGACGATTGTTATCTGCAAATCGTACACGGAAAAAAATTTGGAGCTGCACTTACTATAGTAGAGGTTATGTTAATCACAAAAACTAGTAATATATAGGACAGCTAAACACATAGTCAAAAATACTTCGCATGGAATAAACTTTACCACAATTATACTACTTCTTTTGGTTGTTCTTTTGGTTGATTTGGCCTTAGGTAGTATTAGGTTATGTATTAGATGGTTGCGGTACCTCTGCGCATGCCCAAGTATACGAAAGTTTTAGGTGCATTTACCACATTTTTTTACTATTTTACTATAGTAGGTGCAAATACAGCATTTTTTTCCGTGTACGTTTGGATAAAATTTAGAGAAATTCAGTAATATAAAGCGAAGAGAATGATTCCTATTGTGTGGGCAGAAATGGAAGTTAGGTAACACAAATGGTAATTCGATTCTCGAAAATAATGAGAAAATGAACGGGTTCTTGATCAACAATCAGTTTCACGCATATCTCCAACGTAGATAAATATTACTTACAATTATATCAAAAAGATAAACAAAATCAAAACCTCATTTCTCACAATAGATTATATAAGGAAAACCAAATACCACTAGTTTTTGTATAAAAATTTTCAATTTAGCTATTTTTAAATCACAAAATAAATTACAAAAGATTGTGTACTGAAAGGCTAAGATCGAAAATTGAGGTGCAAATTTCCGAAAAGCCCACTTCTGGGATTTTGATGGTTTCATATTTTCATGTATTTTCATACATTTATGTAATTTTCTGCGCTGATTACGTATTTGATAATGAAAATTGGCGCAAATTAGATTTTCATGATGAAAACCTCAAAAAATTACGATTATCGTTTTTATCTTACAAGCATTTGCAATTAGGTTATGTTTGCTGAGAGTTTTAACTTAATTAATGCTTCCTTTTTAATTATTTGCAGGCAAAAGTATTTTTTCTTGAATAGCTTTTTTGTATACTGTCGAGAAAAACTGTTTATGTCTGCAAATTATTAAAAGGGAAGAATATATAATTAAAACTGTCGCCAAACATAACCTAATTTCAAATGCCTGTAAGGTCCCTTTTTTCAGATCGTGTCACATATTGTCTCATAATTTTTTTTCAGAATATCAACGCACTTACATAAAAATATGACGTACCATTATAAAATTCCAAGGGTGGACTTTTCGGACGTATATAAAAGAATTGTAATTAAATATTTTCAATTCAATTAAGAAGCCGCGTGCAATAACTGCCTCTAAGTGTGAACCCCTCTTTGAGCCAGATTCGAATTTTTAGCGAACTATTTATCTAATGGAAATCCAAAATCTTTCAAAAATGTGTGTTATGTTGTATCTAATCAATATGGCCAAATGACTAAATATAGATTATAGATAAGTCTAATGGTGTCAAAGTGAGTCCTTTTCATACGAATGTACACACTGTCGCTAACAATAATATTTTATGTTTGTATATTTATAGCAGATACGATTATCCGGACTAATGGACAAAATAGTAATGAATTTTTGGTCCACACGTAATGTCAAGCTTTCATTTTAATCAAAAAATGTAAGTGAATTAATATGATCAGTAACAATTCCGAAAAAATATATTATGTTAATAAAATTTGGCCTAAGTGCAAAATAGGTACCGCTTCTTGAAGTTGGTCACAAATATAAATGGATCAAAATAACCTCCAATCCACCCCGACCCCCCTTCATCTATTAAAATCACCATTATTTATGACCAACTTCAAGAAGCACTATTTTGCTCTTTAACCAAAAAATGTATCACTTGTTAAAAAGAATTGTTTTCTGTTTATATACTTATTTTTGTAAATGAAAGAACGTGTGAAACTTTATTATACCCCAGTATCAAAAAACAGATTTAATTTTGTGAATCGGTATTACAGGTTTCTAAATCAGAGTTTTTAAACAATAGAAAATTTTCGATTGAATATTTGACAGGAGATTTTATTTATTCATATATCTCACTCAATTGACTTCAATAGAGTCTCAATATATAATTGTGTTGTTAAAACTGATGATTCAGTGCATAATTTATTGTAATTACTCAACACATTAAACAACAAATTAGACATTTGTTGCGAAGTATATGGAACTATAACCTAAAAATTGCTAGTCCGATTAAGAAATACGAAAATCGATTCAATCAATTTTTAATCAATCGCAAGTTTCTGATTTCAAAATTTCAAATGACAAGATCTATTCAAAATTTTATTCTTTAACCCGTTTTATTAAAATTTACGATTAAAAAACTTTGTTTTCAAACGGTTTTTCTTTCAAGATGATATTGAAGTTTGCAACTTTTGTTTCGTTTACGAAAAACTAAAATGAAGATTTTTGTTTATTTAATCAATATTCTAGTATTACCATAGAATATAACTAGTTCTTACTAGTATATCACTAGTTCTATACCAACTTTGAAAAAAGATAATGAAAAATAGAATCATTGAAAGTTGCAAATGAATATTTTAAAAATCCAGAAACAGCAAAAAATTGATTTGCCATTTTTCATAAACGAAAAAAAACGTTGCGAACTTCAGCGTCATCTTTTCGGGTGTCATGTTTGCATATTTAAAAAATATACAAATACTACAAATGTGCTAATAACGAGGCAGAAAAACACCCTCTCTGATAGTTATCGAATGAGTCAAAAATTTCCCAGACTGTAAATTTAATCATATTTATAGCCTGGGAAATTATTTTATTATTGACACGTGTGACAAAAACCAGATGTTGAACAACTGAATAGCTTTTCAAAGATCTATATAAAATTTTCTTCGTCTTCCTTGGAGCACAATAATGCCAGGTAGAAGATCAGGTGGCTCAGAAATGTTCAGAATCCACGGAGGCCTCACCTGTCACGTATTTTTCATGTGAAAACCTGACGTTCAAAGAAAAAATTCCTTTCCTTTTTTCAATTTTCAACGCTGGTTTCATCTTTCTAAGTAAACGTGCGTCTATAATACTAAATGTTATTATTTAAACAGCTCATCAGTAATTTTATACTTTGCTAATTACAAGATAATAGTCTCGAATTGTATAATTGTCATTGCTATTAAATTTATTGAGAAAACAAAATTTTAATAACAATTAAAGAATTTTAAGTGAAAGTGCAATGAAAATATTCGATACAATCACTAAAATTCCACAAATTTCCAAATCGGCTCAAGTTGGGACAATTTTTTATGAAATAAAAAGATAATATCATTAGGTGATTATCGTATAATAAAGTTTCACATGGATTCCAATTATTCAAAAATTATCATTTATTTGAAAGTTCTCCGACCTCAACTGACAATCGTATATGCAACATAATAACAAAAGAATTTCAACAACTAACGACGTTGTATTTCTAAACACAATACAAAAATTCTACCAAAAATTTATAAAAAGGACTGCCTGTGCGTATTTTTAGGTTAACAACATTTCTATCTTTTCATTTATTTTTTGAAAAAATAGTACAATTGTCAGAAATGCAACAGGTGTTTTAAAAACACGAGCGTTTTAAATTAGAAGCTTTAATTTTTCACCCAAAGCATAACTGACCTAAAGTAATTTAGACAAGAGAAAAAAATTAAAGACAAGAGAAAAAATTGAAGACAAGAGAAAAAAGTAAGACAACTACTTAAAAGTGAATACATTTATGCACAAATAATAATACGCTCCGATAATAATCACAATGTAGATTACATAATAAAAAAAAACTTTCACAAAGTGACAAATTGAGCAAAATAAAAGACATAAAAAAAACTGTCAGAGAAATAATATATCATGTCAGAAAAATAACAAGTAGGCACTTTTTTATGTTAAACATTTTTTCAGATTTGAATAACTTGAAAGAAGAGAATTAAACAGGTATGATGGAGAACGCGCGCGGGCTTTTGAGTTGACAGAAGAGGAAAAGAAAAAGAGGGAGCTTAGTATTAGTTTACTGTACTAAGTATTCACCTGTGACAAGGTAAAGCGTCCGCATTTCTCCGGCCGGACTTCTGCTCGAAATCCGTTGGCAATTTAATAAAAATTGGGAAGAAACAACTTCCTCTCATTCACTCACTTCTAACACATGATTACACAACACTGTAGATCCATTTAAGCAGTTACAATTCACAAAACAGTGGCTTTTAACGACGATTTCTTTTGGTTTAACGCCACGAGGAGAAACACGTTAATCCACCCGCACTCTCAGCACAAACACACCAAACTGCCTTGACAGCCTGCCCTGGAGAACGCTTCGCTGTCGCGGCCCCTGGTCCCCCACCTGACCCCACTCAGATCCAGTCATCGGTACGACGGTACAGTGTATTGCTCTCCATGCCTGTTCCACGCTTCCAGGGCTTCCAGGTGCGTACCAACTACCTTCATTCCCCACGCTCAATTCACCTGAATTCCTCACCGACTAGTCATCCACTGTACTCACGACGATGACACTTGTGGAAATTCCGTTCCAGAAACTCATTTCCTACAAGTGCAATTCTATCAAAAACGATGGTGTCGTTATTACCAGATAATCATAACACTAAATAAAAATAAATGCACTATTCGCTCAGAGTTTGCTTATAACATTACATACTTGCTTGCTTACATATTTAACATTAAAAAAAAAGAGTTGTTTTTAAATGTTAAAAAATTGTGGAAATTACTTCAAATCTGTATTATTAATAATTTGTCCAACTTTGGATTTTTCGAACTATTTTTTTAAAAAGAAAATTGTTAAAAAAATTCCAAAGTTGTGCAAAATATCTCAGAATTACTGTTTCCTTTTTTTATTGACATTGAAAAATTTGCAAAAAAAAAAAATACCTCTACCGTGACAATGTCATGAGAGACATTGCCGTGACCAGGATTCGAACCTGGGTTACTACGGCCACAACGTAGGGTCCTAACCACTAGACGATCACGGCTATTAGAGGACTTGGAAGTGATTTCAAACAAGCAGTACTGACTGATTTCCAGAAAGTATGTTTCAATGTTCATGGAAATATTTTATTTTACAACGTAATGTATATTCTAATTTGAATTTGCTATTAATTTGTAGCCTAAAATATTAGAGAAGTTTTGATTCAGCTCACCTTATCGATTGCTTGCAGTCTTCAAAAAAATAGAACAAAATTGAACACTTTCCGACATCTAGTGGCCAAGCGGAGAATTCATAACCGAGTACGACATTATCGACTTTTTTAAAATGTTTTATATTTTTATAATTGTTTTATAAAGATTCGTAAAATTAATTATACGAATTATTATTAATTATACGTTAATTTAGAAATATGAAATTTTAATTAATTTTTAGATTATACATGGGGTAGAATTTTGAGGTTAGATTTTACGAACTACAACTTTTAAGGGTCCAAGAAATGAATGGAAAGCATGTAGAATGTAAATAATTTATATTGACGTTTATTAGTTTTCAAGCTATTTATTCTAAATATGTACAAGTTCTTCAAGTGTAATTGATTTCAAGTTATGTGGGTGGAAAGAACCTTGTAAATAGACATAAAAATGAAACTACAGGCTATACAGTTAAGCCAGTGTAAATGTGTTCGTATTTGTATGTATTGGTATGGAGTAGGTACACTTGAACCGTGATATATTTGCTTCAAGTTTCTCTCAATTCTTTGTAAAGAACGAAACTCTTTAGTGGTTTAAAAATGGATTGTATAAAGAGGTTGCAGCCATGCCATTTCTCTTTGGATTTCATCTCAATCATCTCCTCTTCCTCCTCCACCCCTCTGACATTTTCCAAGTTGTTCCAAGTTTCCGGTTCCGCCTCAGCTTTGACAAGAAAACTTCTGTATTTATAGATTCGGTGGTCGTGTAGTGTCTGGTGTTTTTTGCCTTTTTTTTATTTAAAATTCAACAAACAGTACGTGAGGTTAAAGGAGAGGTGTAACTCGAGGAAAATATACTTTTATTGTTTCACCTCAATTGGTTGAAAAATGTCAGAACGCTGGTGCTGTTGAATCACTTTTAGTCTGCTTCTGTATTTTCGTATTTTATCAATTCCAGGTCAACGAAAGTTCGTTGATATTGTATAGCAGGTAAGTTTAAATTCAGATTAAAATTCTAGTGTTAACATGAAGATTTAGAAAAAAGTGTCATTGTTTAGAGTTGTTGATAATTGAGAGTTATCATTGTATATATTGACGCAGGTTTATGGAATTAAATAGGTTAGGATCACCGGTTCTATTGTCTGATTAAATTATGAAGATTATGAATTTGCTTATCAATGCAAGTTTAATTAAATTTATACACATTGTGGTTTAAATTTTCAATTTATTTTTCGGTTGAAATTTTTTTTCATTGAAAATAGTTTGCGGTATAAAGCAATCAAGGTAAAATATTTCTATGTGGATGTATATTATTATAACATCTATTTCTTGCACCGAGAAAGCAACTTTCCTTTTACAGATTTAATTGTTACACAATTTTCGTAGAAGTATGCCTACTTTCTACTTATATCGTTCAGTTTTTCCATTAAATTTTCAATGTGTCCAAATTACAGCTTTGTTATTGACTTTTCAAAAATTCTAGTTTTCAATCAATGTCATAAATCTTTTTTCTCAATTGCACAATTAGGTATGTAATGCAAATAATTACAAAGAAATTTTTGTAAAATATGTAAATTTCCTCTTAATTTCATTGTCGAATTTGGATATTCTTTTATTGGAAACTATAATTATTTTATTTCATTGAAATTTTATTAATGTGGAGTAGGACTTTTAGATTTTTAAAAATTAAAATTTTTTTTTAATCTGTCTCAAAAATTTTTTAAACACATTTACTAAGGCGCCTTTACTAACTGCGAATTCGTGTAAATTTCATGTACACTTTACTTTTTCATTACATAATCAGCAATTAAATTGCTTCCTCATAATGAAAACATTAAAAGTATTTTTTTCCAAACATATTTTGTTATAATCCTATTTTTTAGAAATTTTGATTAAATGTAGTTTTAAACTTAGTTTTTTCCAATAAAAACGGAGCCATGCAAATTCTATATTATTTTAAAAATCGTAATAATCAGTCTGAGAAAAGTGTAAATTTCGAATTTTAATTAGCAATAACTTTTATAAATAGTAAATAATAAATAAATAACTTTTATAAATTTAATCAAGTTATCTTAAATCGTTTTTAAGTTAAGCATGACGTTTACACACATTATGACGTTTGATTAGGGAATCAATTGAAACAATTTTAAGTAAATGAAATGACAATGCTGT
Source organism: Ganaspis sp. Gsp50 (assembly GCA_011057455.1). NCBI lineage: Eukaryota > Metazoa > Arthropoda > Insecta > Hymenoptera > Figitidae > Ganaspis > Ganaspis sp. Gsp50. The sequence continues at coordinate 17,340 of WNHD01001107.1, forward strand.
TGTACATAGCATTTGAGATAAATGAATTTTTTCTCATGAAAATTATTTTATGTAAATATTTATGTACATTTTAAAGAATCTATGCGTCTCTTATAGCAAAATTAAAGTTTGGAGTGGAAAATATTTTTGTTTGGAAATCTTTTACAATTGAGGATTTGGGTTCCATGTGTGTTTATAAAATTTTGAAACATTAAATTTTCCTCTAGATTCAGAGTAACGTGAAAATTGTAATTTTGCGACCAATTTTAAAACTTGTTAAATTATAATAAATTAATATGACCAAAGGGAAGTGGTTTTCTCAATTTTTAATTTAAATGTTTAAAAAAGTATTGCGTTTTTAAAGATTTTTTAAGTGAAATATATATTTCTCAGTTTTTGAATTCTAAATAATAGATGACAATTTCTATTTTATAAAGACAATGACAAAGAAGGTATAAATGCTAATTTAAAATTAAAACAATATTCTTGCATCTTTATAGTTAGATTTTGCATTTGCTTTTAAATGTGCACTTGGATTTTAAATTTTTAATACAATTTTAAATAATCATATGTGTACGTTAGCATGAAAAGGGCCCACTTTGGCACTATTGGACTTATCCATATGAAAATATTCTTGATTAAATTTCGAACATTTTGAAAGGTCTCATACCCCTTTAGATAAAAAATTCGCCAAGTTGAAAGGTTTCAAAGTTAGAAGTGCCGAAAACCTAATTTTGAGAAAAACGAGTTTAAAGTTCCAGTTTACTATGTACTAGAACCCATGTTAATGAAAAATTATTATAAATAACATTTAAGGTCTGTGAAGTTGGCTCCGCCAGATTAACATTTTTAACTTTTTTTATGCCATTCGTTTGTCCAAGATTAGTCCATGTTTGTGCAACAAAAAGTTTTGTTTGTCCAACTATCATTAACAAAAAAGAAAAAAAAAGTTGGATGAGAACCACTGAAAAAAAATTGCAAACAAAACAATTTCCGCTATTCATATCGTTTGTCCACCGTTAGTCCAAGATTGTCCAACACCCAGTTGGATTGCCCAACCTTCTGATTAATACAAAAAAATATTCTAAACAAACTAAGTATTTTTTGCATCCTACAAGCAAGTGAATGCAAAATACATGCATTCAAAATACACTCAACAATTGCAGATTTGAACAAACGTAATTTACAACAAATAAAATAAAAAAAAACTTAATAAAGTATTACTTACTCTCTTTGCTTAAACAATAAATAATCATAGTCACAAGAAATTAGGAATTTTTCCAATTCAATGTTAAAATTTTCAAACCCTGACGGGTCGACTTACCAATTTAAGGGTTGGACAATCCAATTTAACCCTTGGACAATCAAGAACAACTCTTGAACAATTATTTACAATAGTTTTTTAAACACTAACTACTCTTAACGTACAATTTTCCCATTTTTTCAAATTAAAATTGAATATTTGAAACAATAAAGGGTGGACTTACAAAGTTAGGGTTTGGACAATCAAATTGAACAACTGGACAAACCAAAACAACTATTGGACACTAAATTCCACCATTTGTTTAAACAATAACTACTCTTAAAGTACAATTTTCCCATTTTTTTAAGATTTTTTAACATTAACAGTGATTTGTGGCCCAGCCTTATTTAGAATATTTTTTGTCTTTTTAAATAAATAAAGCTTATTTAATTCTGAGTCAAATTAAATATTGCTGAATTAAAAAAATGTTAAAATCGTACTTTAAGAGTAGTTATTGTTTAAACAAATCGTAGAAAATTGTCCATAGTTATTTTTTATTGCCCAAGGGTTAAATTTGATTATCCAACAAATATTACAAGTCCACTCTTTATAATTAAAAAATTAAATTATAATTAAAAGAAAATGGTACAATCATACTTTAAGAGTGGTTATTGTTTAAACAAATGGTAGAAGTAATTGTCCAATAGTTATTTTTGATTGTACAAGGGTGAAATTTTATTGTCCAACCCCTAGTATTATAAGTCCACCTTTCATTGTTTCAAAAACTCAATTGTAATTTAAAAAAATGATATATCGTACTTTGTGTAGTTATTGTTTAAAGGGTCATCCACATATTACGTCACACAAAATTAGCCATTTTTAGACCCCCCCCCTCCCCCATGTCACACTTTTTACATGGAAAGAATTGGAAATTAACACAGGGTGTCACAAATCTGTAGACACCCCCCTCCCCCCTAAATTGTGACGTAATATGTGGATGGCCCCTAAACAAATGGTGGAAATAATTGTCCAATAGTTGTTTTTGATTGCCCAGGAGTTCAGTTTGATTGTCCAATCCCTAACTTGATAAGTCCACATTTTATTGTTTTAAAAATTCAATTTTAATTTGAAAAATGGTAAAATTGTACTTCAAGAGTAGTTATTGTTTAAACAATTGGTGGAAATAATTGTCCAATAGTTGTTTTTGATTTTCCAGAAGTTCAGTTAGATTGTCCAATCCCTAACTTGATAAGTCCACCTTTTGTTGTTTCAAAAATGCAGTTTTAATTTTAAAAAATGGTAAAATTGTACTATAAGAATAGTTATTGTTTAAATAAATGGTGGAATCTATTGGCCAATAGTTGTTTTTGTTTGTCCAGGGGTTCAATTTGATTGTCTAACCTCTAAAATTATAAGTCCACCCTTTATTGTTTCAAAAATTCAATTCTAATTTATAAAAATGTAAAATCGTATATTTCAAGAGTAGTTATTGTTTAAACAATTGGTGGAATTTATTGTCCAAGAGTTATTTTTGTTTGTCCAGGGGTTCAATTTGATTGTCTAACCTCTAAAATTATAAGTCCACCCTTTATTATTTCAAAAATTCAATTTTAATTTATAAAAACGGTAAAATCGTACTTCAAGAGTAGTTATTGTTTAAACAAATGGTGGAATTTAGTGTCTAATATATGTGTAAAATTTAGCGATCACTCCGAGTGGTCGAATCATTTTAATTATTAGTGTCTAATAGTTGTTTTGGTTTGTCCAGGTGTTCAATTTGATTGTCCAACCCCTAACTTTGTAAGTCCACTCTTTATTGTAGCAAAAATAAAACTTTAATTAAAAAAAATGGTAAAATCGTACTTCAAGAGTAGTTATTGTTTAAACAATTGATGGAATTTATTGTCCAAGAATTGTTTTTGTTTGTCCAGGTGTTCAATTTAATTGTCCAACTCCTAACTTGATAAGTCCACCCTTTATTGTTTCAAATATTTAATTTTATTTTTAAAAAATGGTGAAATTGTACGTTAAGAGTAGTTAGTGTTTAAAAAACTGTTGTAAATAATTGTTCAAGAGTTGTTCTTGATTGTCCAAGGGTTAAATTGGATTGTCCAACCCTTAAATTGGTAAATCGACCCGTCAGGGTTTGAAAATTTTAACATTAAATTGGAAAAATTCCTAATTTCTTGTGACTATGATTATTTATTGTTTAAACAAAGAGAGTAAGTAATACTTTATTAAGTTTTTTTTTATTTGTTGTAAATTACGCTTGTTCGAATCTGCAATTGTTGAGTGTAGCATGTATTTTGCATTCACTTGCTTGTAGGATGCAAGAAATACTTATTTTGTTTTGAATATTTTTTTTTATTAATCAGAAGGTTTGGCAATCCAACTGGGTGTTGGACAATGTTGGACTAACTGTGGACAAACGATATGAATAGTGGAAATTGTTTTGTTTGCAATTTTTTTCAGTGGTTCTCATCCAAATTTTTTTTCTTTTTTTTTTAATGATAGTTGGACAAACAAAACTTTTTGTTGGACAAACAAATGCCATAAAATAAAGTTAAAAATTTTAATCTCGCGGAGCCAATTTCACAGATCTATGATCTTTAATAGAACTGTTGAGTATGAACAATAGTTTTATTAAAGATCCGCAGTAATTGGTACATCCGCATTAATTGGAACGCTTATCCTATATAATTTAAAAATATTTTTATCAAATTTGATTATCATTGCAAAATTCAGTTTCTCGCGCGCGAGTAAGGTAAACGCCCCTATTATGGAACATAGCTAAATTTTGACCCTATTATGGAACAGCAAAATTATCTCATAAATTATAAAAGAAAATATGTTTATAAAAATATGTTTATAAAGAAATAAAATTATTCTAATTAAACAGAAATTTTGTATTAAACTACCTATCAACGTAGTTACATGCAGAATCATTAAAATCATTGAAAAAACAAAGTTTTAAAATTTGCAGTTACTAATGTGTGCGGTATGTTGTGAAAAATCGAGAGCGCTCAAGGAAAAAATAGCGCAACTACTGATTTCAAGTTTTCATGTTTATTATTTATTCCAGAACATTTAGTTAATAAAAATTGATTCAATGATTAATTATGAGTTTAAGATTTATAATTAAAAAAGAATCTATGAATTATGTGTTATATTTCTATTTTTTTTATAAATGTTCCACAATACATTCATTAGATTTTGAACAGTCCCTATATATGGAACTGTGGAAAAGACATGTACCAATTTTCTTAGTTGCGCTTATTTATGGAACACACTTTATTTATTGTACACAGTTTATTGTACTGTTTTTTAAATCTCTTTTTAAGAAAACTTCAATTTACAAAGTTTTTTGTCTTCAAAATTTACAAATAGTTTGTAATATTTTAATATCTTGTATTTAGATTAAGTTTCCATGCCGCTATCACTGGTTTAAAAAACATAACCTCAAAATTCTTTCATTTGGTTAATACATACGAATTTCTATTTAAACTTCTGTCAAGTTAGTTAATTAATTAATATTATTTTAAAAATAGCTAGTAGACATAAATTTTAACTAAATAAATATTAGTAAACTGATTTGGTTAACCTAACCTCAAAACGCATTGATGATTGCGAACCTTGATTATACGAAGCTGTCACTGTGAAAGAATGCACAAGAATTGGGTATTGGGAAGACCGCTACTACGATACGCTCTCTGGTGAGGCTTTTTGTAACTAATGGCGGCAGGCTTCGTTAGCTGTCAACGCCGTAAAAGACATGTAGTTTAAAGAAAGAAAAAAATAAAAATAGAGTTTACTTTTGTGTACCAGGTTGCAACAGTAAAGCTGGTTGTGTTCTAACAGTCCAATTTTTTTGGTTCAAAAAAAAATGTCAAATTTTGTAAAAATAACTTAATAATTTGGTGAAAAAGAATTAGTTGATTGGATAAGGGCTGGATAAGGGCTTTGAAAATTGGCTAAAATTTTCCAAAATAATGAAAGTTTGCTCACTGCACTTTACTAAAGATGATTTTATAAATATAAATTT
>WNHD01001108.1:0-36481 GCA_011057455.1 Ganaspis sp. Gsp50
ATTAAAAGCTCTAACCATCTCAGAGATCTTTTAGACACTTCATCAAAAAGTTAAATTTAAAGGTGCAAGAATTGACCATTGCTTGTTTTCTCGACAAAAATTGTTGTAAAATCGTAGGAAATGAATAATTTCAACTGGTCTATAAAATTACACCAAGCTTTTCATAGGCCAAAAAGCCTCGCGCAAAGAAATCATTAAAAGCTCTAACCATCTCAGAGATCTTTTAGACACTTCATCAAAAAGTTAAATTTAAATGTGCAAGAATTGACCATTGCTTCTTTTGTCGACAAAAATTGTTGTAAAATCGTAGGAAATAAATAATTTCAAGTGGTCTATAAAATTACACCAAGCTTTTTATATGCCAAAAAGCTATACGCAAAGAAATCATTAAAAGCTCTAACCATCTCAGAGATCTTTTAGACACTTCAACAAAAAGTTAAATTTAAATGTGCAAGAATTGACCATTGCTTGTTTTCTCGACAAAAATTGATGTAAAATCGTAGGAAATAAATAATTTCAAGCGGTCTATAAAATTACACCAAGCTTTTTATATGCCATAAAGCTCCCCGCAAAGAAATCATTAAAAGCTCTAACCATCTCACAGATCTTTTAGACACTTCATCAAAAAGTTAAATTTACAGGTGCAAGAATTGACCATTGCTTCTTTTGTCGACAAAAATTATTGTAAAATCGTAGGAAATAAATAATTTCAAGCGGTCCATAAAATTACACCAAGCTTTTTATATGCCTGAAAGCTCCCAGCAAAGAAATCATTAAAAGCTCTAACCATCTCAGAGATCTTTTAGACACTTCATCAAAAAGTTAAATTTATAGGTGCAAGAATTGACCATTGCTTGTTTTCTCGACAAAAATTGTTGTAAAATCGTAGGAAATAAATAATTTCAAGCGGTCTTTAAAATTACACCAAGCTTTTTATATGCCATAAAGCTCCCCGCAAAAAAATCATTAAAAGCTCTAACCATCTCAGAGATCTTTTAGACACTTCTTCAAAAAGTTAAAGTTATAGGTGCAAGAATTGACCATTGCTTCTTTTGTCGACAAAAATTGTTGTAAAATCGTAGGAAATAAATAATTTCAAGCGGTCTATAAAATTGCACTATGCTTTTTGTATGCCAAAAAGCTCCCCGCAAAGAAATCATCAAAAGCTCTAACCATCTCAGAGATCTTTTAGACACTTCATCAAAAGTTAAATTTAAATTTGCAAGAATTGACCATTGCTTCTTTTGTCGAGGAAAATTTTTGTAAAATCGTAGGAAATAAATAATTTCAAGTGGTATATAAAATTACACCAAGCTTTTTATATGCCAAAAAGCTCCCCGCAAAGAAATCATTAAAAGCTCTAACCATCTCAGAGATCTTTTAGACACTTCATTAAAAAATAAATTTTTTTTGTGTTAAAAATGAGCATTTCTATTTTTCCTGACAAAAAATTGTGTAAAAACGTAATATATTAATATTTTTAAGTTGTCTCTAGAATTATACCAAGGTTTTGAACTGCCAGAAGAGCTCCTGGAAAGTAATCATCAAAAGCTCTAACCATCTCAATGTTATTTTAAGTCCTTCATCAGAAAATTAAATTTAATTGTGTTAAAAATGAGCATTTTGATTTTTCTCGACAAATACTGTCAAAAATTGAATTTTAATTGTTTTTAAATCAAGGGTGGGGACGAAATGGGTATATTTGTTCCGTTCCGTGATAGTGAAACAGAACGAAAGTCAATCTGATTTTTGTTCTGTTCCAGGGCACGAAACGAAAATCAGTGTTACTTTTGTTCCGGTATTAAAAGTTGTCATGGAACGAAAATTGTTTTCTGTTTGTTCTGTAACTTTGAACGAACCAAAATTGCAATGAATTTTTATTACAGAATTAAATTCTAATTTTGTTGCGTTGTCGTCCGCATCTCTGCTTCTTCGTGATGGAATATTTTGTTGATCGAAGAAATGAGATAAATAGAATTAAAACTGCAATTTAATATATTATTTTATTTCATGTATCATTTATATATATCATTACATATCATTTATATAGCAAGTAGGTAAATTTTTTTACTTGTATTATTAACTGTTTTCAATAACTTTTAATAGTCCATTAAAATATAGAATATTTTTGCAAAACATTTATTGGCGTAAACAGTGAGAGAGATTTTAAATCAGAAAGTATTAAAAAAAAGCACAAGTCAGACGAGAAATGCAGAGGAGCAGATTTCGAAGTTGACAGTAGAAACGTGCAAGCGTATTCAAACGATCAGTGCGATAAAGAAGATTTTAAACAGGACAGTAGAACAAGAAAATTTAGTCAGACGAAAGCAACAGCGAGAATGCATGGTCGTCTGACTATGCTTGCTTTTTCTACTGATGAAAAACACTCTAATGACGTTGGCCTGACCAGGCTTACCTTTTCTACTGATTAAAACTCACTTATGACGTCGGTCTGACTATACTTGGTTTTTCTACTAATTAATAAACCAATTGTATGACGTTGGTCTGACTATACTTAGTTTTTCCACTGATCAATAAAAATCACTCTTATGGCGTTGATCTGACTTTACTTAGTTTTTCTACTGATTAAAAAGCACTCTCATGACGTTGGTCTGACTGCGTTTGCTTTTTCTACTGATTGACCTAACTTATGGCTTTGATCTGACTATGCTTACTTTTTCTACTGATTAAAAGCACTTCTGTCTCGTTTGTCTGTCTTTGCTTGCCTTTTCTACTGTATCGTTGCTTAATAAAGTATTGAAGCTTTAAAAAAACATAAGCATTTACACTATTTTTGTGCACTATTCTTTTTCAATTCCATTTTTTTTTATTTAACAAAAAATGCCAAAATATGGTTATTCTTGACAGAAAATTGAAAAAGCAAACATTGCCAAAAGAACTGTGTCAAGTATAAATCCATTTATGCAGTTTTTTTTGCAAATTTCAAACAAATTCCTTAATTAATTTGAGATATTTGTGGCTGGAATGTTCGTCATGATCAAGACTGCAAAAAATATTCAAATACACATTCTTAAAATATTTGATTTATTATTAGAGCTACAAGTAGCAAAGAATCAATAATTTGCAAATAAATGAAACGTAAGAAGGAGCAAGAAGAAATGCTCTGCCTTACATCATTATTCGTTTCTCGAGAAGCAGATCCATAAGATTATGTTCGTAATTTGACGACTTATATTCTTGACATTTTTATTTTATAATCTGTTGGCTTTCTCCTTGTCTGCTTGCGTAATAAAGCTTATGTAACCTGACATGTATAAAATCTGGAACCTGACACTGAACATTTATTATGAATTCAAAAGAAAAAGAGTACCAGAAAACGAGAGCAAAATAATCGAAGTAGAGGTTGACAAAGTATTTATTTGGCATGAAAAAAGCGACCCGTATCTTCTTGCAGATGTTCAGTGCATTTAAGCAATGCAAGCCACGTTTCACTTGATACCCCCGGACTTGCAAGGAATGGAAAAGGAAGAGGACTAAAAAGGGAGGCTGAGAGAGGGATGAGTAAGAAACAATTAGCGAAACAACTTCAACTCCCCACGTTCTGAATCAGCCGCGTACACTTTTCAAGGATGAAAAATTAATGATAAGTTCTTTCAAGTTTCTTTTCTCCCCCACTTTTTGCTCGCTCCCTCTGCGAAGCCTTTTCATTTTTTTATTTCCGTGGCTCGATTCCCTTTATCACCGCGCCTATGTCCGGCGATCTCGCGTGTTTCAACGAAATTTACTCGCGTACGATCCTGATAGGCTCTATAATTATCCCGTTTTATCTTCATCAGAAAAGCTGGGTTACGTCGCGCGAGGAAGCGGTTAAACGTCGAGGCGGTGCATTTTCAAAACGCCATTTCGTCGATATGTCGCCTTCAAACTTTCTCAATGTAGCTTCGTTTTTGTCAAACCATTTAATGATTGCCAACATTTTTTATTTACCTTATAATCCGGCTATTATGAATTTGCCATTTTTTTCACCGACAGTAATCCACTTGGCTTACGAAAAAGCCAGCTGACTTTTTTTACACGATAATCTGCAATATAAAAGAGCTCGGGGAATTAAGATATTACACTCAACTTGTTTGAAGCTGTAATTTACTGCAAATATTAAACATTTTGAAAAACTTTAAAATTATTTTTGTGCCTTTTGCAGTGCATTTAAATCGGAATTTTTTTTATATTTGATAAATTTACTAGATATAAGTAATTCTTTAATGGTAATGTCGATTAAAATTATTCAATTGAACTTAATTACGAACATATTTTTAATAAGGTTTGATAAAGCTAAAATAGTATTAAGATATTTGATTAACAATTATTCAATTAATTTTATATTATTTCAAATCCGTCAGTTTGCAAAAAATTACCTCGTGTAGAAGTTGAGTGAAATTAATACAATTTAAACGGATTTGTTTCACTTACAAAACTACAATGTTCAAAATTAATTATGAATGAATTATTCTAAAATTAGTAGTAATAAAGTTATAATAACATGCGCCTGGCATTGAATAATGTTTTAATTGAACTAGAAACTGTATTCGAAATCAGATCAAAATTTTGCCCAGAGGAAATTTTAAACCGGATTGATATTAATTATTTATAAAACTTATGTAATATAATTAATAATATAATGTAATAATAATAATTTAAATACAATAGCGAAATAATAATTATGTTATCATAATAATGTAATAATAATGTAATAATAATGTTATAATAATAATGTAATAATAATGTAATAATAATGTTATAATAATAATGTTATAATAATAATGTAATTATATTTATAACAATAGTGTAATAATAATGTTATACTGAATGTAACACTGATTCAAAAAGTTGTAAAAGTAATGATCAAAAAATATATGACGCGCTATTAAAGAAAGGGACCTTAGAAGAAGAAATTCTCAGGTTATGTTTGATGATATTTTAATCGTAAAACTTCGTTTGAATATTCTACAATCAAAAACAGTTTTTCTTGAACAGTTTGTTTCTCAAACTCAAAAAAAAACCTCAAAAAACTGCTCTTGATTACAGATGACTAAACAGAAAGATTTAATCAATATAAAACTACCATCAAACATAACCTACAATTTTTTCCTTCTAAGGTAAAGTAATGTTATTCCTTTTACGATTTCTTCTTTTCTTATAGATAATATAGGCTGTGGGATGTACGCATATAGGCTGTATTTTGAAATGAATATCTAAAATGTAAATGTAGACGCGCCATTCCAGAAAGTGTACATAAAGAAATTTAAATGACGTTATTTTGCTGTTTGATGTCCGTGGTAAAAATCTGTCAGACTCAATTTCATTGGACTGACCGAATGACCAGAGTTTTCAGGTTCTGGAATGAAAAGGTCGCAAAAGCTTTCAGCAAAACGTCTCTCTCATCTTTTATTTATTTATGGTAAACTCATCGCTAAAGTTCACGATCTTAAAATTTCATATCGAGCTTTACCTTGCCATCTCTTCGGCTAGGTGTATTGATATGTATGGCGCGATGCACTTTACCCGCCTTCGGCCGAACGTTTCATTTCCCGCTCGCGATATAAGTCAAATATGGGAAAGCATTTCCTACGCTTTCCCAAACGCGGCAAGAATTTCCCAAAGTTATTTCACCGACATTTCCGTAAAAATTTCCCAAACTTATTTCACCTCCATTTCTCACTCTTTATCCTGACGTCGACTTTCAATCTGTCCTTCCATCCGTTATCAATCCATTTATCTAATTTTCTTATTTATCAAATATAAAATACCAGTTTCACATCAATACATTCACATTTTTATATACATTTTATTTATTTGTTCATTATTTTATTTTCTATTTTACTCTTGATCAAAAGATTTTTTTTTATAGTTAAAAATCTTTTTTATTTTAAGGTTATGTTAATTGTTTATATGTCATTATATACAAATTTTGATATATATTTTATTCGTTTATTCATTATTTTATTTTTTATTTTACTCTAATTAAAAAGATTTAATTGTTGCAGTTAAAAATTGATTTTTAGTTTGAGGTTATGTTAATTTTTGACTCTTTTTAATAGTAGTGTAGTTAAGAAGAGATTTCAGCGTTTCAGAGTTACAAATATTAAGGTGCATTTTTTGAAAGCAAATCATGATTTAAATGTTTATGAATAAACAATATGCACGAAAAAAATAATTGGTACTATTAACAAAGTCCAATTTGGGTATAAAAGGATAACCTGCTTTTTGGAAAAAAGTGCTTGGTTACATTTCCTAAGTATTTGGTTACATTTGCTAAACATTTGATTGACTTTGCTAAGCATTTGATTATTTGTACTGACCTTCTGGTTAATTCTAATAAGTATGTGGTTAACTTTACTAAACTTCTGGTTAACTTTACTAAACTTCTGATTAATTTTACTAAGCTTCTGGTTAACGTTACTAAGCTTATGGTTAACGAGAAATTAAATAAATATTTAATTCACATTTTTTCTATAACTCACTACATTTAATTAATGTTTTTTCTGTAGTTAAAAATTATCGAAAATACTTCATCCTAGTTTTACGTTATTCAGGACTTGGATGTCTTTTAATCAAGAGAGATAATTTTCATTTGTAATTTACAATAAAAAGCCAAATTAATTTTAAATGCCAAAAGCAAATTAAGAATAATGACATGAGAACGAAATTAGTTCAAATGAATTATCGGAAAATGTTTCTAATTAAATTTTGAAAAACTTGTCATTTTTAATTGTCAGTTTTAAAAAATATTTCAGATGGATAGAATCATGATAATATAAGTTGATTAATAAAGGTTTATATTTTTATAACGAATATGGAAAAACTGAAAAATATCACAAATACATTTTACATTCAAAATGGTATATTTTTCTGTAGCATGGTTTTCGAAACTCTTATTCGTGTCATTTTGCTCTCAATTGATTCTGCGAATTAGTATAATTAAGGCCAACTAAATGTCACTTCGCAGAATTTTTTTTACATCCTGAAATTATGACATTAAAGTTTTTGATTTAATTTTAATTGTTACAAAACTGGTGCTCGTAACTAAAAATTAATAATAAACTTCACGTAAAAATTAAAACAAAAAATCGCAGTTCCAAATAAAAATAAATGTCTTCCATTTCAATCCCTTTTTCATTAAATTCACTTTACTGAACACAATTTTTTTTAATAATTAAATTAACTTGTTAATTGTATTAAACGAACCAACTAAGATAATGAAAAATAAAAGTTCAGATTTTGCATATTGAACTCTGTTAACTTCTTTTTTTGTCGAAAGTTTGGTTTGCAAATATTTAAAGACTATTCAATTTATGTTAGAAATAATAGAGTCGAAATTCCTATTGGTCTGTAACATGCAAAACAAAGCCATCGAAAATTGTTTGAAAATACCTCTCTCTGTAGGTAAAAAGTTTTTTCTCTATTTTTTACAAAAAAGTCATTAATTTACCTACAATAAAAGATTCTTTAAAATGAAAAAGCTTTGATTCAACTTTATCGTAAAAAGAAACTTTATCGTAAAAAGAAGCTTTATCGTAAAAAGAAACTTTATAAAAAATACTACATTTTAGAAAAAATTTGAAATAAGAGAAATTATAAAACAAAACAATATAGATAGAAATTTTGTGAAAGTATAAAGTAAAGTTATTTGTAATCATTCAAAAGAACATGAAACCGATAAAACCATTTGTCAAGATAAAATTTAGAGAAACTTTAGAATAAATACAAATAAAAAGATTAAGATAAAAGTAGTTAAGAAATAGATAAATTAGAGGGAAAACATATCTTTGTTGCGTTATTTGTATTGCTTTAACGACTCTTTTATCTTCAATTGGTTGATAAAACATTGCTTCAATCTTTGATGTATAAGCGCTTTGTGAAAGCTGAACTTTCTTTAAAGCAAATAGGGGAAGTTTCCCTCATAACGTATTAATAGACTTCTCGAGATTTATAGCATGCAGTAATAAAATTACGGAAGCTATGGATTGCATTAATAAGACATTAATGAAATCCAATGATATGAAAGACATCTTCATTTATGCAAATAGTGACTGACGGGAATTGAAAATCCGGGTAACATGTTAATGTGCATTATACTGACTTCTATTATCGCGAAAGTTTTCATGTAACTCAGTGAGCCGCGTTATTATGCGCACGTGATTTTAATGTCTATGTAGCTTTTTCCTCACTACAGCGTGCTTTATTTTATATCATTGCACTTTGGAGACCACTCTTTTGTTACCCTTAGGGGGCCGAGTGTCAGGGCATAATAAATCCTCTTTATTTTGTTTCGCGCTTCGCTCTCAAAGCTCTTTTTTTCGAAATTCTGATAACTTCATAGCAGAGCTTGAGTAATTAGAAGAAAAGTTATTTTAGATACGGCACTATGTGCCAAACTATTAGGCACTCGAGGTCAAAATTGCTTGCATCGCAATAGTTGAAATAAAATGGAATATATAGTATGGAAATGTGCACTCATCGGTTAATTCTTTTCAACGACTGAGTGTGCTTCGAAATAGTCAAATGTGCTAAATAAATTCCCGTTGCAGGAATTCACCACAGGCGAAATATAATTACAAAATGTTTTAACTACTTTTCTGGTAGCAATTTTACATCGCACAGTTGAATATAATGTTAATTACATATAATGTTAATATATAAATACACATAATGTTAACATATAAATACACATAATATTAATTATATAAATGGAGTGTTAGTTTCTTAAAGTCATGTTAATTGTTTTTAATGAAATACTAGTTTTTCAAACCATGTGTCCATTTTTAAATGAAATTGTCAATTGTTTCAATACAATTGTTAATCGTTTGATTGATAATTATTTGAATCAGAATATCAATTGTTTGAATCGAATTGCCAATTGCTTGAAACGAATTGTCAATTGTTTGGAACAAATTGTTAATTATTTAAAACAAATTGTTAATTATTTAAATCAAATTGTTAATTATTTAAATCAAATTGTTATTATTGTTTAAAGCATCGAATTGTCAATTGTTTAAATTCAATTGTCAATTGACTGAAGCAAATTGTTAATTGTTTGAATTGAATGGTCATTTGATTAAATCAAATTGTTAATATCGTTCAAAGTGAGTTCTCCTTTGATTAAATCAAATTGTCAATTGTTTTAATTAAATTATCAATTGTTTTAATCATATTGTCTTTTGTTTATATCAACTTGTTATTTCTTTGAATCAAATTTTCAATTATTTGAATCAAATTGTTAATATCATTTCAAACAAATTGACTTTTGTTTAAATCAAATTGTGAATTGTTTGAATCAAATTGTCAATTGTCTGAATCAAATTGTCAATTGCCTGAATCAAATTGTGAATTATTTGAATCAAATTGTCAATTGTCTGAATCAAATTGTCAATTGTCTGAATCAAATTGTGAATTGTTTGAATCAAATTGTGAATTTCTTAAAATTCGAATTTTCATTTGTTTGAATAAAATTATGAATGCTGTTTAAAGCTAATTATTGTATAAAGAACTCAAATTGTTAATCCTGCAAATTAAATTAAAAATCGTTTGAATCCAATTATCAATTGTTTCAATCGATTTATTAATCGTTTGAATCAAATTATTAATGTTAATGTTAATCTTATTACGTTATGAAAATTATTGTTTTAATTAACTGTTAATTTTGTGAAATAGAATGTTAATTTTGCGTCACTCTTCGCTTGTCTTTCTCAATAATTATTCCCTGACAGAAAATCTATTTAATCTAATTATATTTCTCGGATGGCAAATATACGGGAAAACAGTTCTAATTATAAATTTTGCATTAATTATCAACAATGCTATTAACATATGAGATTTAAAATTAAAGATAAAACTATTTTTATTTGTTTTCCGAGAAAGTTATCCAAATAATAAAGAATTTGAGAACTCTAAATTTTCTTGTAGTGAGATCTCACACCGATTAGAGTGATCCAGTTTCCACTCCACTAAATAGCGAAAAATTCACTCTAAAAGAGTGAGATTTCACTCTTATGGAGTAAAAAGTTACTACTCTTTTCACTCTTGAAGATTGAAATTTCACTTTTAAAGAGTGACATTTCACTTCGAGAAATTTAGAGTGAAGAGATATAAATAGGAAAATTGGAAAAAAGATTAATGTTAAGATATGTAAATAAATATATACTTCTAGAATAAACAACAATATATCAGTCTAAAATTAGGTAGACATTTATAAAATATTATCGGAATGGTATGTCTGGTCTAAGTTTTTTCATGTTTCAGTTAAAAACAATTCTATCAAATTATACATCGCACTTGGCTGATTTCATAAAATTGTTTTTAAATTTAAGCAAAAATATGAATAAACTCGGTCCAGACGGATCATCCTGATGATATTATATGAATTTTTAACGAATTTCAGAAAGATATATTCATTATTCCAAAAGTAAAGACATATTTTGCTTATAGGTCATGTGACTGACGTTATATTCCGTCAAATTCCCTTAAGAGGAAGAAATAAGATTAATATAAATAAGATGAAAGTTAATAGTAATTAATAATTAAGACAATAAATCAGACTCAGAGAGATTGACCAAAAGATTCTGCAATTTAAGATTAATAAAATAGAAATGCATATGACTTGTGAATTAAAATATTAAAATTAATAATGCTGTTAAATTAATGGGATTTAAAACAACGGATTAAAATTAACAAGATAACGAACGAAACCTAATTTATGAAATTAAAATAAACGATATGAAAATTAATGAGACAATTATCAAAGGATTTTAATTAATATAATTAAGATTGCTAAAAGATAGGAAAGAGAAATCTAAAGTTATGTTCAACATTGATTTCAAAAAGAAAATTCTAGTTTTACATCGACATAACAAATAATCTTCTGAATCTTGAGGCAATGATTAATTGCAGAAAGGATTGATATTAAATTACTTCTCACAAAAAGAAAATCTTTTAGTTATATAGGAGGAACTATTCAAATCAATTTTATTTTTGTGGTTCAAATCAGAGAGAATTCTTTACTTCAATTGGGACTACTAAGTTTATAATTAATTTATTTAATTTCATGTAACTGTTAATAACTTTAACGATTTGAATAATAATTACAAAATAATAAAGATTAATAATAAAGATTAAAAATAAAGATTAAAAATAAAGATTAATAATAAGGACTTATAAGAAAGAAATAATTAATTAAATTAAATATCCCTAGCTGCATTGTCTGACTGTGCATGCTTTTTCTACTGTTCCGTTTAAAATCCATTTTATTGTATTTTATTATTATTATATATTATATATTATAAGTTAGACTTATATTACTGTATACTTATATTATTACATATATTACTGTATAATGCTTCTATTTTTTTATACACTTATTTTTATTTATCTTGGAGTTTAAAAACATTTATTTAATAAGAGAAATATCAATAACTCACCTCTTTGTTGCCACAGCGCCATCAATACTATTAGCACAAAATCCATTGCGACTGCTTTTCTCCAATAAGAACGATAAGTCTCTTTCGTACTTTTCACAGATTTTATTGTCTACTAACTGTCACGATTTTCATCCCATTTAAGAAAAAAGGGAAAAGACTCCATTAATACTTCGAAGCACATTTTCAAGTTGATAATTTCTTTTCGACGCATTCAGTCTAAAACTTCACTGAAATTTTAACGACCAGATATAATTTTTAATAAATCACGTAAAATTCATTAAATTTCCAGTGTTTAAAATTATTTATTTATTTATTGAACATCCATTTTATCAAACATCCAGTTTATTAAAAATCCATTATATATTTATTTTTTTAAATTGAAGTAAATACAATATTACTTTCAACAGAGAGGAAATATTTTTTATCTCCAATAATTCATTTCATTTTAAGAATTGGAATTTGATTAAAAAAAAATCTTATAATTATTAAGAATTTTAATTATTATATTTCAGGTATATTATTAAGATCAGTAGTTCAACTAATTACTGATAAAGATAGTTAAATCGTATTTAATTCTTAAAGTATTTTTCAAGAACTTATTTCGCCTTTCTCAGAAAAGAAATTCTGTTCTTTTTATCCAATAATTCACTTAATTTTGAAAATTGTGTTTTAATGGAAAAAGTTTTAAAAAATTTAAATTATTGGGAATTTCGATTATTTTATGCAATTATATGTATATTATTAAAATCAATCGTCCTACTAATTGTTGATAAAGATATTTAAATTGTAATTAATTCTTCAAGTATTTATCAAATTAATTCTTCGATTATTTATCAAATTAATTTAACTCATAGAGTTTTTGTCCTACTTTGTCCAATTATTGTAAATAAGATTTAATTGCCATAATTTTCTTTTGCTCCATTTTTCTCGTGTCACGTCTATTATTGTCTGCTTCGGTGACTGGTAGGGATTATAGAAAACTTGTTGAGTTGTACTGGAGTGCGGAGGTGTTACCGAAAGCTGAGATTGCGAAATATAATTTATTATACTGACAAAAGAAACAAAAATCTTTGAATTCGAAAAAAAATTTGATAAAATGATGCCAGTATAATTATAATAAATAATAATTAATACGTCATGCTAGTTTGTTTGTAAAAAAATTATTAATTATTAAGTATTATTATAAAGTATTATTACTATTATTATTATTATTATTATTATTATTATTATTATTATTTGAAAAATTGAAATTATAATTTATAAAATTGATATTATTATTATTATTATTATTATTATATTATTATTATTGTTATTATTATTATTATTATTATTATTATTAATATTAATATTATTATTGTTATTATTATTGCATTGTTATATTATTGTATTTTATTAACTATTATTACCATTAGCTTCTGACTTTCTATATATATGACGCTCTTCGAAGAAACGGACCTTGGAATATCTTGAATATAGGTTATGTTTGATAGTAGTTATAACTCAATAAAAGTTTTATTTTAGTTATTTGCAGAGAAAAACAATTTTCCTTGATAGTATGTATACAGAACATTCAAGAAAAACTCCTTTTGATTGCAAATAATTAAAAAGAAAGTTTTTATCGAGTTAAAATTATCATCAAACATAACCTATATTCAAAACATTTTAAGGTCCATTTCTTCGGAGCGCGTCACCTAATACTTCTATTATTTATTATAATAAAGTATTTAAACTGACAATGTCTAGAGTTAATTTCCAGTCCATTTTCGGTATTAAAATTATTTTCAAATTAAATAATTTTAGGATGAGGGGAAATGCTGCTTTTGTGTTTAAAGCATCAGAGCGCTAAGTTTGCTGTCAATTTAGCGCCGACGATTCCAGAAGATTTTCATGTTATCAAATCCCCAGGTGGTCGTCACCTAACTACCTCTCGCTATCCTATAAAAGCTAAGATGCGGCCCTTTATGAACGCCATAACTTGGCCATTCCAATCCTCAGCACGATTATTGTTTCATTTTTTTATTTGTTTTACTTTCTTTTCACAATGCACCATCAATTGTCTTTTTCAATCGTCGAGGGATAAACTTAATTTCTTAATTATCTTTTATGTCTTTATAATTATCGTCAGCTTTTTCATATTCCATACGTGCTAGAATCGTAAATGTTGGAGATACACGGAATGTGATTAGACTTAATGAACGCAATGAAAATTATATTATTTTAATAATTTCAATGAAAGTTCTAAGAGGATTTTTTATTCTTCCCCGGATTTATTTAAATGAGGGACATCATTAGAGCTCCATTTTCAAAGTTACATCCATCCATTTTTTTCCTTTTCTTGATTATTCGTAATATAACTATCTTAAAAAAATGGTTTTCTTCCCTTCTCGAGAAATTAGTTTTTCTCATTCAATTAACTTCCTCGTCATATTTATGATTCTTTTGAATTAAGAAGCAATTTTAATACCTGCTTGTATATTATTTTTGTATTTTAATACTTACTTATATATTGGTTATATATTTTTATGCTAATAAAGTATTTGCTTTTAGAAAAAGCAGATTTTCAAGAACTAATGCCAAGTAATATACTTCATATAATAATATTTATATTCCCTACCTAAATTGCATTCTTTAATCATAAATGTTTAAAAATTTAGAGAATCTTTATTCTGTGAATAATAAATTTCAAGACATTTCCCTTTATGAAAAATTTAAAAACCCTACGAAACGTACGTAAGAAGGTTATTTCAATAAATTTAAATTAAACGTAATATTATGTGAACAAGAATGGAATTTTTTCGCAAAAATGAAATTATTTCACAAGGGTAGGGTTTTTTGCAAGAATGGAATCGTATCACAAGAGTGGGAATTTTGCAATTATGAAATTGTTTCACAAAAAAGGAATTTTTTGCAAGAATGGGATTGTTTCACAAAAGAGGAATTTTTTGCAAAAATTTAATTGTTTCACAAGAATGGAATTCTGTTAATAGTAATTATGCAGTCTGCAAAAAGAAAGGCAAATTTTAGTTTCTTCATTATTTGTTGGTTATTAATTGCAACGTGTTCGGGTCACGTTAATAAATCAGAAAATGCTCGTTAAGCTTTACAGGGATTTAACGGGAAATTGTAAACCTATTGATTTACATGATCTGCGGGGTGCATACATCATGTAAAGCAACGACAGAAAGGAGACTTTTAAGGAAACAAATTTTCACGTTCAAAGGCAAAAATATGCATTTTTCATGCATATTCAGATGAAATGCGACGTTTTAGAGTCCTAACCATGCGTAGCAAACGACGAAAAGCTGAATACTAAAATGTCTTTGACTTTTGTCATCTGCTCATTTATCTCAGTCTATACAAAGCTTAAAATAGAAAGATAATATTTTCACTTGTATCGTCACAAGTATCGATTTTTCATTGCGATGTTACAAAGTTTTACGTTTTCGTTTATTACTTTTATTTTCCATTTACTTTTAAATATTTCCAAACTACTTGTAACTTCTTTCAATTTACTTTTAACTATTTTTAGTTTACTTTAAAATACTTAAAAATACATAAAAGTACTTTAAAGTACTTTAAAATACTTAAAAATACATTAAAGTACTTTAAAATACTTTAAAATACTTAAAAATACATTAAAGTACTTTAAAATACTTTAAAACACTTTAAAATACATTAAAGTACTTTTAAATACTTTAAAATACTTTAAAATACTTAAAAATACATAAAAGTACTTTAAAGTACTTTAAAATACTTAAAAATACATTAAAGTACTTTAAAATACTATACTTGTAAATAATTGTAAGTACTTCTAAATACTCTGTAAATACTTTAAAATACATGTAAATACATGTAAATACTTGTAAATACTTGTAAATACTTGTAAATACTTGTAAATACTTGTAAATACTTTTAAATTCTGAAAACTAACATTTCACTTATTTTTGTTAACTTTTTATTTGTAATACACTTTTAACAATGTTAAATTTATTCTCTCCCTTTTTAAAAACTCCTTGTACCCTTTTCAAATAAGCAACTTGAAATATTTAACAAATTTTAGGAGTAATGACAAGTTAATGACAAAAACGTATACCTTGCTACTTCTTAAACAACTTTCGACTATTTTGAATTTATTGCTTCCTCATTGGCGCTCGAAATTAAATTAGTACCATAAATAATATTTTATTTTGCTCAAAACTCGTTATCAGAGCTATATAAGGAAGTTTTAAAAGAAATTGGAAAGTTTATTTTTGATTTTGGTCCAAATATTGGCAGCGATTTATTCATATCTTCGGCCTAGATATTTCTGAACATTTCTCAAGTCCCAATATACGAAGAAACTAGAGATAACATTTAAAAAATCTGCTTTTAGAATTTTAAAAATAATGTCAAACTTCATAAAGAATTTCTTCTCTGTACGAATATCGATGGTGACTTACAGTTCTTTTAGTCCAGAAATAGTTTAATGTCACTAAATGTTAATCGTATGGATAAGGACGTTCATTATAAATTATAATCCATTGGTTTTAGAACGTGCGATTTTTTATTAGTGACTTTTATAATTCCGAACATTGGCATTTTTTTAGCAGTTTAAAATTTACTTTTCTACTTTAATTTTAGCTCAAACCTTCGTTATTTTTGACACGATTTCGAAAAAAAATGTTACAAGAAAAAAAGTGAAAAGTTTAAAATGTTTATTGTAATTCTTTTTATCATTTTTTTTATTCTTTTTAATTCTTTATAATTTTTTATAGTTCTTTATAATTGTTTGTAATTCTTTATAATTCTTTATAATTCTTTATAATTCTTTGTAATTCTTTATAATTCTTTATAATTCTTTCTAATTCTTTATAATTCGTTATAACCATCAATTATTATTGCTTGAAATACAATTTTGCTGTAAACTGATGCAAAATTAAAAGACAACAAATGACCATAAATGTTGTGTATTACATATTTTAATAGGAAAATTTATTGACCATTTGTTTTCAATTGAAATTTCAATTGAAATTTCAATGAACTATAATTGTTTCCAATCAAATTATGTATAACATTGTCTTATTTCACATCTATTTTATAGAAACTTGATAACTTCTTTTTAACAAACTTTTACGATCTAAATTTAACAACACGTCAGTTCGTGAGAAGGCATTTCGATTTTCTTTAAATTGGACCCTTTTCACTGCCACCTTTCAATTACAATTCAACTTTACAAAAGTATTAAATACATAAAAAGCAGAATCAAATACAAAAATTATTAACATTTTTGTTAAATAAAATTTTACTAAAGAAAATGAAAACAAAGATTCTAGTAAAATATAAACTGAACCAAAATCATATAAATAAGAAAAGTAAGTAAATAATTAAAAAATCGAATAATAAAAAAAGAATATTTTTTAAGCAATAACAATTTTGTAGTCAATAAATTAAGAGTAATAAGAAAATTCCAAATTTCCAAAATGAAGTTTATATAATAAAATAAGATTATATATTGTTCTGTGAACTGAATAGAATAAATAAATATAATAAAGTTTGTGCGTTTAATTAAGATTTTAATAACTTGGAGATGTCACTCAAAGACATAAAAAATTATATCCTTTTGTCGTGAAAGGAGCACCTAATCAAGGTATGGTATTTGGTATTATTGTCGTTAAATTAAGCTTCCTTCCTCTTCGCTTGTACGGCACTTAATTAAACAATGGAATTGTCTCCCGAGAGCCAATTGAGCAAATAGTGTACAAGGAGTAAATATGTAATTACCTGCTTATTTATGTGAGTGTTTTTCTCTCTAGATTTCTATTTGAAAATTTTAAATCTTATTCCTTCTTAAATAAGATCTTGTAAAGTAAAATTTAATAAATACTTCCTTTAGTTTTAATTACTGTAAATATTATTCGGAAATTAAAACTAATAAATTAAATACTAACTAAATATATAAATATATATAATAAATATTAGTTAAATGCTAAATAAACACTACAATTGAAAATAAAAAATACTGTTACATGATTATTTCATTTTTTCAAAAAATATTTCAATGTTTTACTTTACGTTTGATTGCATCAATACTCGAAATATAAAAACCTATACAAAAATTTAGACAATGTTTGAAAAAGTACCGAAAAATGTTTTTTAATCCTTTTGTATGTTACAACGTAAACATGAGCACGATATTTTTCTATTCATTGAAAGCAAATTTGATGAAAATGTAAAAGCGATAAGCTCATTCATTCTAGGATTAATTTCTGTTTGAAAAATAAAAAACATCCTATATGAATTGTATAAAAAATTTTGTATTGATGCACTATTGATATGAATACATCTCGTTATTGTACAATCAAAAATATTTCATAAACTAAAAAGATTTTTATACACATCTGAGAACATTGTTTTGTTACTTTTTAATTGAAACTTCAAATAATTGCTTCACGTCCAAAAAATTCAGATCTGCAGCAGAAAATAACTTTTTATAAAAAAAGGACACAAATATTATATATTTTTAAACATGATAAAAATTCTGTAATTCATTCTTAAGTAAATTTAAAAATTTTTTGAATTGAATAAATAAAGAAAATTTTATTTTAACATAAAAAAGATTGCAAAATTATCAATTTATTAAAAAATTGATATCGCAAGAAAAAGATTTTTGTAAAAATCAGTTGACTTTTACAAAAAACGTTTTTCATTTTGCATCTCTATTGCATTATAATAGAATGACTGAGAATATCAAAAACCATAAAAAATATTGTTTGAGCTTAACGTACTTTGAAATAACAGAGGATATTCGTCTAAATTGAAGCGCACGTGTACAGCAACGTGAATCGATTCCTATTCGACATACCCTTTAGTACATTCGAGACTCTAATTTGACCAAGTCAATTATTTCTTTATCGGCTTGTTTTACATTATAATTGAATGAAATCTCATCCCTCTATAAAAAACAATTTCTTTCTAAAACTAAAATCTCTTTATTCAATTTTCTTAATCCACAAAATGATTCTTGTTTTTTTTATCCATAACTCTCATTTATTCGGCAATTTTTTTTTCGTAACTTTTACTGTTCGATACAAGACAATAAATCACAAATTATCCTCTAAAAATGTCCGTTTCTCACCTTGTCAAAAAGACTGGAATAATTTTTTAATCAAAGCTCGACGCATTTTCCAAAACAATCGTAAACTCAGCAAATCGATTTGCATGAAAGCAAACTTTTCCTGTCCACTTTCTCAAATTACACGTTTCAGCGACACTTTCTAAATAAACGAACATTTGAATAAACTCGTTTTCTTTTTAACTTTCCCGTCATTTCCCAGAGTTAGCACAAGTTTGTCAATTTTAGCGCGGCATTATTCATTGAAGTAAATTATTTTGAAAAAAATTCTCATTTGGCTGAAAAGTATATTTATGCATTCTTGTTTATTTATAGATTCTAGTCGGAGAATTGAATTTTTAAGAATTGTTTAGAAAATATGTTATGCGAATTTAAATACTTATTACGAAAGTGTTTAAATGTTGATTGAGGATTGGTAAATATTTATTAAGGATTGTTAAATGTTTATTAATTATTGTTCAATATTTATTGCACGTTGTTAAATATTTATTCAGAATTGTTCAAAATTTATAAAACATTGTTAATTATTTATTAAACACTTTTAAGTATTTATTAAACACTGTTAAATATTTATTAAGCATTGTTAAATATTTATTAAGCAACATTTAAAAATGTATTACGCAACAATTTTTAATTATTACGAATTGTTTAAACATTTATTTATCATGCCTTGTTTAACCATTTGTTGCTCACTGTTTAAATACTCATTGTTTAAATATTTATAAATCATTGTTTAAACAATTATTGTCCATTGTCTCAAATTCTATTGTTTAAACATTTATTGTTCACTGTCTCAAATTCTATTGTTTTGGACATTAATTGTTTATTGTTTAAAATTCTATTGTTTTAAACATTAATTGTTTATTGCTTAAAATTCTAATGTTTTAACATTAATTGTTTATTGTTTAAAATTCTATTGTTTAAACATTAATTGTTTAAAATTCTATTGTTTAACCATTAATTGTTTAAAATGCTATTGTTTTAAACATTATTTCTTCATTGTTTAAATATTTATTGTTCATTATTTAAACATTTATTGTTCATTGCTTAAATATTTATTGTTCATTGTTTAAATATTTATTGTCCATTGTTCAAACATTTATTCTTCATTGTCTAATCATCTATTATTCATTAAAAATTGATCTTCATTATGTATTGACTTGTGAAAAAATTATATTTTTATGTGTTAACAAGTTTCCAACTCATGGATTTGTTTGAAAACTTATTAACACATAAAATTGTAATTTTTTGTTCATTGTTTAAACATTTGTAAAACAATTCTTTAAACATATACTAATCATTGTTTAAACATTTGTAAAACAATTCTTTAAACATTTACGAATCATTGTTTAAACATTTATAAAACAATTCTTTGAACATTTACTAATGATTGTTTAAACATTTATCGCGCATTGTTTAAAATTTTTTACGCACTCTTTAAATATCCATCGCGCATTGTTTAAATTTTTTTAATGTATCGTTTTTTCTTACGCATTGTTTGGAATTGTTAGCGCATTGTTTACATACTCATTGCGCACTATTTAAATATTTATTACCTAATATTTAAATACAAAGTACGCAATATTTTGAACATTTCACTCAAACTTTCAAAAACCAGTTTTAAAAAACGAAGAGCTTTAATTCACAAACTTTTGAAAAGAAAAGAATGTTTTAATAATGAGAATGTGTTTTTATTTTGCGAACAAGTATTTGTTGACATGGGAAGAGGGATTCACCCGCGTTTTTAATTCACAAAAGTGGTCCTCGAACTATTGGTAAAGATGATCCGCAAGGATTGGCGGCTTTATGGGAAAACACGCGACGCGAGCGGCGCTTGCCGACTGTGAAAGCTCGCCGCTTGGAAGCTTTAGGTACGATTACCTGGACGCTTGCGCACGCTTCATAGACAGGTGCACCTGCACGCACTCGGCAATTTTACCTGCGAGGCGCGCAAGCGTCCATACAACAATAATATAGGAGACGCGTAAACGCGGGTCTTGAAAATGCTACGTCTCGAGGGTGTGAGAGCGTCACATTCACTCGCAAACTGAAATTGATATAACGGCCATTTTATCCGTTACGATAACGGTAATAGTGCAATCGTTAATGTAATACCGGCGCGACGAGATGAAACGGCATTCCTAACAAGTCAAAGGATCTTTCATCCTTTCTTCCTCATTTCCGTTGTATTTCAGTCCTTACTTAATTATCAGGCATCCTGAGCTCGCTATCATAAATTTATATACATGAAATTACTCACTAGATGTAGAAGGAGGAAGTTAATTTAGATGCGAGTTAATTCTCTTGTTCTTAAGACAAAGACATGTATTTATTTGAGATTAGTAGACTACAAAGGTTAAATGAGCTTCCTCGGCATTATTCAAACTTGATAGCCGGTTTTATAAACTAAATTTTAAGTTAAATATTTTACATCGCAAATTTTGTATATTAATTATTCAAAACTCAGTGAGGCTTTGAAGTTCATGAAAATTCCACGATTTAACAATGTTTTTTCGTTTTTTTTTTAAGGAATTTGTTTAAAATTGGAATTTTATAGAAGGTATTATTATTGATAACTTTATCTTCGTTTTATTAGTCAAAATATGTTGTTCAATATTTGTCAGAACACATTTTTTAAATCAAATTCTATCTTTGATGTACGGCCAAACAAATTTTTGTTTTGATTCAAACAGATGTTTGTTTCATTCGAATAAATGTTTGTTTTCATTCAAACAAATGTTTGTTTCATTCAAACAAATATTTGTTTCATCCAAACAAATGTTTGTTTCATTCAAACAAATGCTTGTTTCCTTCAAACAAATGTTTGATTCCTTCAAACAAATGTTTGATTCCTTCAAACAAATGTTTGATTCCTTCAAACAAATGTTTGTTTCATTCAAACAAATGTTTGTTTCATTTAAACGAATGTCTGTTTCATTCAAACAAATAATCTATTTAGTTTTATTAATGAAATAAATTATTTTAATGAATAAAACACCTTTTTTCTTAATCAAATTGTTATTCACATAAACATAATATTTTTAATATTATATTATTTATTAAATATTCATTTTTAATGTTTGAGCGAAAACGAAAGTTATACATTCAGAACTATACATTTTTAGATTTTGTTCACATTAATAACTTTGATAATTAATATTACGCATTAATTTTAGTTTTGATAATAAATTGAAAAAAGTCCAGTGAGGTAAAAGAACTCTGAAGGAGCTGTTAGAAACGTGAAGAAGTTACTGACCACATGAATGTGGTATTGACCAATCACGGTGCATACTCTCCCGCCAGATTGACATCCGCCAGTCAGCGCTCGCTCCGTTCTGCGCAGTCGCAGCAAAGAGTATAAATACGCGGTAGATCAGCTGAGAATCGTCACTCACTGACCAGCGCTCAGACTGTTTGGATCTTTTTCGTTTGTGAAATTTCGTTTTTGACTATTACGATAGCGACTAGACCAGCGGATTTAAGAGATTGAGGATTTAATTCTATTCTGTTGGAATTCTGAGTAATTTGATTTATCGAATATTGTTAATTAAGAATACTTAAACCACGTCAAAGTGTCATTTCTTCAGTCATCAATGGATCATCGTTTTGACACATCGAATCGGTTTTTCGATTTCATAAAAGCTCTAAGTCCAATTATAAATAAGGTGTTAGTAACTAAACAAAGTGTTTTAAATATAAACAAAATGTTTTAAATATAAACAAAATATTTTAAATATAAACAAAATATTTTAAATATAAACAAAATGTTTTAAATATAAACAAAATGTTTTAAATATAAACAAAATGGTTTAAATACAAACAAAATGCAATAAGAATAAATATAATAACATGAAAATAATAAAAATAAGTATAACATGCAAAGAATAGCAGTAAATAAAATACAACAAAAAAACAATATTTTAAATGCAAGGATAATAAATAAAGTAGAATTAAAATTAAAAAATTGTCATGACATTAATTAGAGCGTAATAGTATAAATATTTGGGCACATTTGTTATTCACTTTTTTAAATGTTGCAGTATTTGTCTGATCACATCTCGGCTGCGAACTAGTAACAGTTAACAAAGCGAACAGAATGCAAACTACTAATTTATTTTTAAAGTAAACTCTGTATTTAGCTGAACTAAAACCACCTAGCTGGTAGCAGTCTTTAATCAATTATGTAAAGCATTTACTGACGACTTCTACTATCATATCCTTTGGATTTAGTCCTCTGCTTCTATTTATGAACCTTTTTCGTTCTACTTCGAACATCCCTTTAAACTCTAATCTGAGAATTCGCATATTCTGTAATATTTTAAATCATTTAATTCATGTAAGAACTTTATTAACCTTTAATATAATTTTGAAATTTCTAATTTGTGTGTTGTCAACAAATGAGCAGCAATCCAGTCTTAAAATGAAGAAAACTTAAAAATCTTAAAATAAAAACAATGAAAAATGGAAAAATAAATCAAATAAAAAAATAAAAAATGTAATGGAAAATAAGTAGAATGATGACTTTTATTGTCAAGAAGAAGAGGATTTAAAAATAAATTTTTAATACACGAGCTCTAGTTTCTATTGTACACGGTTAGCAAAGGTACATTAGGCACATAATTACATGAATTTAATCAAAAGAACGTGAAAGACTCTCCTTTGTTTCGTCACTTATTTGGGTCTATTTTTTAAAAGTAAGTGTTCATTCGCAGTGAATCAAATTTTCCATTTGCATTCACACAAGGCTTTTCTTTGTCTAGTGCACTCGTCGAGAGGCATAGGCCTTGATGAGAATGAGAAACACGAAGCACGAAGCTAGAAGGGTGAGAAACGAATGAAAAGACGTGTCCTCAGAAGAAAGTTGAGCGACGATGGCAAAGCTGACAAGAAAGTAGGACTGTGCGCGACCAACTCTTTGAGATTCTGACGGTGCCCTTTTTACCCATGAGACTTGTATTCTGAAACCAACTGAATGAGAACGTTCTCGCGTCTAGGACAAATTGATCGGAGATGGAAGCAACGTGGTACCTTCGAGAGTCAACTCTCGTAACGCAAGCACTTCGACGATATGATTCTGCTCGAAATATCAACGAACTTCCAAGTAAAGCAATTTCATATTAAATTGAACTATGTCTTCAATTTTGATCCACTGTTCAGAAAATACATTCTTTTAATGTCTATATATGCAACTTCTTCTTCTTCTTCTATTCTTTCTCTGACAAAATACCAGGAATATTTGACGATCTTCAACAAAATAAATTCTCAATAGCAATTCTCTGACATTTTTACAGCGCTAGAGTACCAGCGCATTTCGAATCAAATTGTATTTTATATAATATTATATTTTATATATTTTTTGATATACCTATATTATATTTTCAAGCCAGTAGTCAGACCAACGCAATAAAAGAGATTTTGGCAGTATAAAAAGAAAGTATGGTCAGACTAACGCAATAAAAGAGATTTTATCAGTAGAAAAAGAAAGTATGGTCAGACAAACGCAATAAAAGAAATTTTGGCAGTAGAAAAAGAAAGTATGGTCAGACCAACACAATAAAAGAGATTTTGACAGTAGAAAAAGCAAGTATGGTCAGACAAACACAATAAAAGAGATTTTGGCAGTAGAAAAAGCAAGTATGGTCAGACAAACGTAATAAAAGAGACTTTGGCAGTAGAAAAAGCAAGTATGGTCAGACAAACGCAATAAAAGAGATTTTGGCAGTAGAAAAAGCAAGTATGGTCAGACAAACGCAATAAAAGAGATTTTGGCAGTAGAATAAGCAAGTATGGTCAGACAAACGCAATAAAAGAGATTTTGTCAGTAGAAAAAGCAAGTATGGTCAGACAAACGCAATAAAAGAGACTTTGGCAGTAGAAAAAGAAAGTTTGTTTAGACAAACTCAAGAGAAGAAATTTTGCAAGTAGAAACAGCAAGTATGGTTAGACAAACTCAAGAACAGAGATTTTTGCAGTGGAAATAGCAAGTATGGTCAGACCAATGGATTGGTCTGACCATGTTTGTTTTTCCTGCTTTCAGATTTTAAATCTGTCTTTCTATGTTGGTCTGACCATGCTTGCTTTTTCTACTGTCCAGTTTGAAATCCCCCTTTCTATGTTGGTCTGACCATGCTTGCTTTTTCTACTGTCCGGTTTGAAATCTCCCTTTCTATGTTGGTCTGACCATGATTGCTTTTTCTACTGTATGGTTTGAAATCTCCCTTTCTATATTTGTCTGTCCATGCTTGCTTTTTCTACTGTCTTTCTTGCTATAGCTATTCTAGTGAAATATATAGCTAAATTATAGTGCTGCTATTACAGTGCTCTGCTGTTTTAGAAAAATATTTTTTGCGTATGCATTTCATTTGTAAGAAACATTTCAATTTATTTCTGGGTTTCTTAAATAATCTAGAAATGATCCTCCATCGAAGAAAGAGCTTCTAACTTTTTCAAAACTTATCTTTTCGATAATGTAACTTCAGTTACTTGTAAGATACCAAGAAAAGAATTAATCAGCGCACTATTTAAAAATTAATCTGAATTTAAGAATAAGAGGTAAATTTATTATCAACATGTATTGATTAGTTTTAAATATTTCATTTAACAGAAACCAGAAATGTGTCACTCACGAATGAAATTCAGAATTAAATTATCCTATAATTATGTTTTAAAGAATAATAACTAGTATGTAACGGTAATGGTAATAGAATGTAACAGTAATTAATAATTTAAAATAAAGCAAAACAAGTATGTAAAATTAAAATGGTGTATTATTCAATACTTCGCTCTACATTGTTAGTTTCAGTGAAATGTGAAAATGAGATGAAAAGCTTATTTTCTCTATAGTCTTCTTCAAAATTTCATGAAGCTTTTTAGTTACAGAAGAAGCTTCTCAAAAAGCGGAATTAACCATTTTTGACGTTTTGCTTGCTCTTAAAGATGTTCTCTGTACTCTTAGAATTGCACTAGTATACCAAATTTTAGCTTTCTAGGTGAAACATTGTTTTCGCTCTATAGTTTTATAATTAAAATTGTTATTGTTAAATAAAATATTATTGTTGTCTAATAAATATGTTGTCTAAATAAGATATCATAGAGTGATCTAAATAAGGTATTGTAGAGTGATCTAAATAAGGTATTATACGACCTAAATAAGTCTGATAATAATAGGCGACTCTAGTTCATTCGAAAGCTCTTTCGTATTTTGAGTAATGAAACGAAGAAACTTGGCAGCGCATTGACGTTCGACACTTTCTTTATTAATTCTGATTTTCAAATGGAGAAAATATTGCATAAGCAAAAGTGATGAAATGAAATCCAAACTCGAATACTTGTATTGAAAGATTTTACAGAAGCTTGCAGTAGAATAAAACACAATGAATTTGAAAAGCATTTTATTTTAAATGTACACTGACTAAGATCTGAAATGGAGTTTCAGCGCGAAATTGCTAGAAACGAAAAAATGAATCTCTTAAATCACAATCTCCATTGCAGAAGAAACGCATCATAGGAGATTCCTAAGACTGTGAATTCCTTGAGACCCGATTAAGGGGGTCGAGCAATCCCTCTTTTTCTACTCGCTTTTTCTCACTTTTTATCTCCTTTTTTTTACAATTTTCCTGCTCTTGGCTCTTCTTCTTTCACGTGATTTTGAACATTAAGATAAAAAGCAAATTAAAGTGCACCCATTTCGCGCGAGCGTCATCCTCAGAGGTGGATGGTTACTCATTACTTTGAGTTATTCGAATAATATTTCCACGTCTCGCTTAGGAAATCAATGCGTCTGGCTGGGCGCTGCATAATTCACGCCATTCTGTCAGGCAGATTGAAGATTAATAGGTCCGATCGGACATTCGCTAATCGAAGCACTTACGGTTCTCTTCCAGGGTGCAAGAAATCGATATTGGTTTCAGCGTTACCGTTTTATTTTTAACTTTGAATAGAATACTTTTATCAATAAAACCAACGCCAATGAAAAATTGTCCGGACACAATGTTTAAATTTTTCAGTGAGACACCGTCGGCATCGCAGACACTGTGAGGACTGTTTTCACACAATTATATCAATATGCATTGGCTAAAAGTCTCGAAAAAGGAAAATCTAAATCGCAATTTAAGGCTGATTCATTCCAAATGATAATGCTTTTATTGTATTTGCTCCCGAACAGTGAGGTCGCTGATTAAATATCGATTTAAGAATGTTTTTTTTTCACCCATTTCTTCCAAGCTATTGTTATACCTCGGCGTAGATTGAGAATCTTCAGGTGCTAGGAACGCTCTGTGGTCGCCTCGACAATAGCTATCTTGACTACACTAATTTAAACTTCCCTTCTCGACATCACAATTAAAAAGAAAAATACTCGAGTCGAGATTACCAGCATGATCTTCTCTAGTTTTTTCTTATGTTTCTTTCTCCAAATAGGCTTCACTATTTTTTTATCCATTTTATTCAAATTTTATGCGACGTCCATGCTAAGAATTTACTCAACGAGACAAAATAAAGATTGACAAAAATCCACAACCAAATTGGCAAATATTTACCTTCTTGAATAACAACAATATTTCAAAGAAACAAAGAATTATTTGAATGGATTTAAATTATATTTAAATTTAATATTTAAATTTAATATTTAAATTTAATATTTAAATTTAATGTTTAAATTTAATATTTAAATTTAATGTTTAAATTTAATATTTAAATTTAATGTTTAAATTTAATATTTAAATTTAATCACTAATCAAATAAGTATATAATAATTATGTAAATACAATTATTGTATTTTTTTATTGTTGTTAATAATTAAATCGCTTTAATTATATTTCGAAAAGTACGCAAAATGGATTTTCAAAATTTCATACGATTTTACGAAACTTTTATTGTTTCCTAATTATGCAATTAATATCAATTTACCTCAAAGGTATTTAATTCGTTTATGTCTTAACTTTATGTCTTTACTCAATATTTTGCAAATAATTTACAAGAATATTCAATAATTTTTTTAAATAGTAGCTAACAGTTTTACATATTCCGACAAATTATTACAAATTCTTACATATTCTTACATATTCTTACATATTCTCGCATATTTCAATATATTCTTAATGTTCCCGAAAATTTTACTAACAGTTTTTCATATTCCAACAAATTTTTACATATTCTCACATATTTCAGTATATTCTTAATCATTCCAAAAATTTAGGCCTATTATTTTATTCCTTTCATATTTTGAATATTCTCTATTCTCTAGAATTCCCAAATATTCCCAAGAATTCCAAAATATTCCCAAGTATTCCAAAATATTCCCAAGTATTCCAAAATATTCCTAAGTATTCCCAAGTATTTCCAAGCATTCTTTTGAGAATATATTCTTTGTAGAAAAT
Organism: Ganaspis sp. Gsp50; assembly: GCA_011057455.1. Lineage (NCBI taxonomy): Eukaryota > Metazoa > Arthropoda > Insecta > Hymenoptera > Figitidae > Ganaspis > Ganaspis sp. Gsp50. Next base: position 27,924 of record WNHD01001108.1, read on the forward strand.
GTCACTGTTTCATTATTTTCAAATTTAAAATTCTATTTTTTTAATTTAACATAAAAGATTGTCATTTTTTAATAATTAAAAATATTTTAGATCGAAAAAAATGTCGTCCGAAAAGATTGCTGAAGAACCAGAAATTGATGAAAAATATGGAACTTTTTTCTGCACATGGAAGCAAAATGTTTATGAAAGTAATTTAATTTTCCACTAGTTTATGACTATTGTTCAACTATTGTAGCAAGCGAAATTGTTTTTTTCAACCTTACTTTCTTCAGTGCAATGATACGAAACGGGGTGACTTGTAGGTGTAATTGAAAAGAGTCGCAATGAGATTAATAATTGAATGAAATGTTAAACTTGCTCTTACTTTTCAGAAGGGCGATAATGACAAGGAATGTAGATGGTTGATGAATGCTTTGATACAGAGGGAAGTTGGGAAACTGCTTTCATCCATTGCAGCACTTAGGAAAATGTCTTTGCACATTGAAAGATTTTCATACAGTAGCTACTGTGTCGAACGCACTGAGAATACGGGGAAAGAGGCATATAATGGCTGGTATTATGGGCACTTAGTCACTTTTGTGCTTCTGCCGCCATTGTGCTAAGACAAAAGGTGGCGAATCCCGGAGGCTATTCTATGTCCCATACGCGAGCAAGCTCGCGCACTTGAATAACTGTAGCGGTTCAGTGCGAAATTAAGCCGTTCGTGTGCATTCACGCATCTTCACGCATTTATGTGCAGTTCACAAACAAGTACATAAGCTTTCATCTGTATAGTGTATGCAAGTGTATCTGTATTTGCAAGTGCCAAGCGCGACTCTGCTTCTATACATATGGAAGCAGACCATTGCATTCGACACTCGTATTCATTGTACAACACACCTTTTGTTATTTTGTTCCATTCCAGTTTAAATTCCACGCCGCATAATGTACTCAGTTGCTGTTTACAGTCTTGTGTTAAAAATATCAACTTTTTCCTCTTCTCCTGATTTTCCACTATTACATCATATACAACTTTTTATTTCATTTTCACCAACAGAAACTACATTCTATAACGAAGCAGAGACAAAAGTACCAATTTTCATCGTCAATGTATCCTTACTGAATGGAACGACTGCTTTTTAAAAATTCAATGCGTATGTATATATTTATTGCTCCACAAAAAATTGGTCCTTATCCGTAATGTCCATTTTTTGTCATTTTATTTCAATTATGTACACTTTATTTTATGTATATTGTATTTTTTTTTCTATCTGAAGTGCAAAGTTTGGATCGGACAAAATTAATTTTATTCGGCTTTTAATGTCCAATTTACAACAAATTGAAAACTTGCATTTTTTTCTATTTTTAAAAAAGTAGTAATAATTTGAATATCGAACAGTGTAATAGATCCACGAAATAAAGCAACGTAATTCAACGTAATTTAATGTAGTATAAATTACTGTAAAATATCTTTACTGGAAATAAACTAATTTATTTGAACAGTCATTAATCATTTAATTTTCATTTAACTCTTCCTTTATTTATTCATCTTTTAAAATCTCCAGAATAATTATGTTCGAAAATGCTCTTGTAGGAATTTTCTTTCATCATCGTAATTTTCATGTTAGTGTATTTCATTCCGATTATTTTATGTCTCATAATTTATGCACTCGTCGATTATTTGACATAAGAATCGAGGACCGAAATAAGAAATCGATAAAGCAGAAAATAACGAGTACAATTATTTTGCAAATGTTTATAACTACATCTCATTATTTATTTTATTGCAAAAAATCGCATGAAGGAATATCAGCTATGCATCCATTGGGAAATAGGATGAAATTTGTGCCGCGGAAACTGCATTACGTAAAGATCGTCAGTACTTTTACTGAATGAGATATCTCACATTGTTCCCAAGAGGGTCGTAATTGCATCGATGCGATGAAAAAAAGGAACCCGAGGTTGAAACGGTTCGAAGATTCTAGAATAAAAGAGTAAGTGTGAAAAAGAGAAAGATTAAAAAAAATTGAATTCAGCTACTAAAAGCTATCTAGCGCGATAAAGAGTTATCATTCCAAGGGCGAGGAGCTTTTCATCATTGGGATCTTTATAGTTGTCCAATTTTTGGGTTAAGAATGCACTGAAGATGGAACAAAAGAAAATATTAAAGCCCGAGAAAAAGACGTGGCATACTGCCACTCAGCCTCAGGCTCTTTCATCTGAAACATCAAAAGGCAATTTCCCAAATTATGGAGATTTTTCCAAAGAATTTCACAAAATCGACGTACCTCAGTTCCTTTGTCGCAGCCGATTCCAAAGCAAGTCCAGGAATAAATGAGACGTTTTCTCCAGTGGGTTCATCTCCGATCTGAAACTACTCGTGATCTCGATTTACACACGTGATCTTGTTACTTTTGCATAAATCGTTAAATTACTGACAATTTGAAAATTAGTATCAACTTAAAAAAACTTAATTAAATTAATATAAATGCTTGTTTTTATACAAAATAGTTGGTAAAATAATTATTGTAATAATAAATAACCGCTCAAATGGTTGGATAAAAGAATTACCAGTTTCTTTGGTTAATTCTACTAAATGCACATAGTAATAATCTCTTTTATTTTATGGAGTTTATAAAATACACATAGTAATCTCTTTTATTTTACAGAGTTTATAAAATCAAGAGAAGAATTTTCGACGCTTTTTTTATTTGTTTGCTTATTCAAAAATAAATAAACAGAACGAATTACGTCTGTCAGCAATAATATTTTATCGACAATATTTCAATTAAAAATGAATAATAAAAATACTGGGTACACCATTATTATATGCATTTATAATATTGTATATTTATCCTGAATCGTACAATGCACCTCCTAATTGATTTTTTTTAATTAATCAAACCTTTAATTCAAACATTCTTGTTATCATTTTTTAAAAAACATTTTACGCCAATTTCTGTGCTTAAAAATTGTTCCTTTAAAAAATACGCCAAAATATTGTAAGTAAATGCATAAATATAATGTCAATAAAATAAATTTTATTGACATAAAATAGTACTATATTGTATTTACTGCTTTTTATCATAAAATGTTGTTCAAAAACATTCTGTTTTTTATCTCTGTTGAATAAAAGTTTCCAATGCTTTCAAATGATTGAAAGAAGTGAGCTTTTCTTTAGAAATCGCAACCATTTATCTAAATATACATATAAATATTCCAAGATTTTATCGAAATTCTAGAATGATTAATAGTCAGTTTGAATAAACGTTAATGTTGGTTTATATCAAATTTAAATATCAATTTGAAGTTATCAAGAGGCAAATAAATTATTCCAATTACTGATCACAACATCCATCAGGCATTTTAATGCAAAGTATCAAGCCATCGAAAGTGACTTTTATTGTATTTCTCGATAATGTAAAAAGTTATTTGATTAATCGAAAATGAGTGTTTAAAATTTGTTTAATAAATAAAATGTTTATCTTTCAGACTGAATCACTTTTCCATTATTTTGCAACATTTCCAAAATGTTTCGATTAATAACATTATTAAATAATGAGCCGTATAATATTAATTCAAACTTTTACGTCCGAGCAATAATTATAAATAAGGTTGAATAAAAACGAAAACATTCGAAGACATCACCCAATAGTAGTATACACAATAACTCAAATAATAATGATATATTTAGGGATAGAAACCATCAAAAGTTCTAACCGACACATTTTAAGCACTCTTCAATTTTTTGAATTATTATTTCTACAAAATGTGGCGCTCGTTTTTGCGCATTTACTTTGCTTGTGTTAAATAAATCAATAGAAACCAATACATGCAAAATAATTAATTGATATACCTAAAAGTGAAATTCAAATGTCATTGATTTTTATTTTAAATAGATAACGTTAAGAATGAAAACAGAAATAGTTTAAAGTAATAAAAAAAATGTGTAAATAATAAATTTATTTATGTACGAGAGCTGTGTGTTAATATTTTTAACAATGACAGTTTTAATAATATAAAAATATTATTTAATAAACAAAGCAATTCGCAAAAAGTAATATTTTACAAAATGGAAGAGATTTTACAGACGATTAATGAGATCTTGATTATACAGGATCTGACTACCAGCAGACATATTGTGTAGAAAGTCGAATTGATTTAGCGTTAACAAGACTACGTATTCAAAACATTTGAATAATCGTGAAACCTCTTGAATTTTAAAAAAGTGTTGATACTCGTATCGACCACTTGACAAAGCCAGACAATCTAGAAGCTATGAATATAAACGATATGCTTCGTTTTAATAGGAAATGTGTTTCAGTCAATAAAATTTATCATTTTTACAGATTTCCCAGTGACGGAGAAACTTTTTATTTTACATTTCATCATAAAAAGGGAAATGTTAAATACATCGCTAAAGCTGTCCATTTTATTATTCTGATATAAACATTTTTAACTTTCTTTTGATGAACCTTTCTCGACCATTATTCATTTTTAGAATGCATCAGTGATATGTTTTTTTAAGTTCAGAACAATGGCTGCACTCTATAAATATATCTGTGCTTAATTATGAAAAATGCTCTGCTCTTTTTAATTAATACTTTTTAGGTAAAGTTTTATTCACTTTTATCAATAACAATATTTTACGTCAGATGCAGTTTAACAATAGTTATTTCACTTTATCTTATACTTATTGATATTAAACGATGTACCAAATTCTTTATCATTTTATAAAACAAATTTTTCTAAATTTTCATATAATAAGAAATTAATCTTGAGTTAGTAAAAAGCAATTTCGAGACATATAAATTTCGAGAAATTTATATTTTTTATATTATAAAAAATATAAATATAATATAAATTTAATAATAAATGTTTGTACAGTGAAAAATCAAATTTTTACTTTAATTTAATTGATACTACAAAAATACGAAGTTCGTTATCAATATTTTGTAACTTTGAAAATAAAATTTTACGTTTTTTCAGAACAGGGAAATAATTCAAGACTTCTTTTAGATGTATAAGTTTTCAAAATAATTACAATATTTATTTTTAGCAGGTTTTAACGAAGAAGCTTGATATTTTTTTGCTAACAATCCATTCGGAACTCAATACTGTTTTTTATATAACAACACAAAGAAAAAACTTGCAAATGATTTATAGAGGTATTTCAAAAATAAATGGAAATTTCGATTTTTAAAGAAAATACAAACAAATCTGAAATATGAAAAAGTGTAGCATACCCTACGACAATAAAAAATTTGTTAGGATTTCGTTGTGAGTAAATATTAGTTTTAGTGATTGAATATATTCAATTTACTAAATATATTTAGTTTAAATTTTTAAATTATTTAATAAATATTTGTATATTTGTAATAAATAATTGTTGCTTGGAAAAATAAGTCCATGAAAACTTCACTTACTATTTTTGAAATTCGGATGCATATTTTCTAAAATAGTTAATGCACTGTACTAGAATTTTGTATTTTCTTTTATTTGAACTTGCGGAACAGTTCAAGAAAAATTAATTAATTTTAACTTAATTAACTTGGGCTGCTTTACATCTCGAAGACTACTGAATACATTTTGATTTTTCTAGGCTTAAATTAAAATTGATACTTCAAAACGCACATTCGTGTAAATTTTAGAGTTTTTCGTTCTACAAGTTAAACTCACATTTTTCGTGTTTTGAAGTTAGAAAGAAAACGCAAACTAATTTTTGAACTCTGTGTTTCAAGTTCGAGGCTTGAGTTGAAATTTTAAAAAGTGGCACTATTCATGGTGGAACTAGTGGCACTATTTACAGTGGCACTATTCATAGAGTCGACTGAACTAAATACTTATAGTATTTTTCTTTGATATCATCAAACTATTATGAACAATTCAGAAAATTTCAATGGACTATTTGCCTCAAATGGTTTAATAACGTCGAAGAAAAGTTGTGTAACTGTTTATTAAACACTTGAAAAATTATTATCTCATCCAAAAATGAAGAGATCTCCATGGAAATGGAATAAACTTATTTTTCCCAGTGAAGGTAAAACGTCGTAAAGTCACAAAGAAAGTTGACCCTGTCGCATCTGGAGCTGAAGTTCGAAGGTTCTTTTATCATTCTGATTTTTTGTAAAATATAAAATGCCAATCAAATAAAATACCATCGTAAAGCAAACTGACGATTTATTAAGAATAAAAAAAATTAAAAAAGGTAATTTTGAGAAAAATGACTTGTGAATGTTGGCTTGTGAACGTTAGCTTGTGAACGTTAGCTTGTGAACGTTAGCTTGTGAAAATCAGGACGAAGAGTATTTTTGCAAGAGTGGCTTGCATAACTGAATTAGATTGCCTGAGCGTCAAAAAGGTGCCAACAGTTGAGGGTAAATTTCAAGGCGAAATGTCAAGTTTATAAAAAAGACATGTGATATTAAATCGCGTGACCACCTAACATCAGCTAAATAAAGGGTTTCCACGATTTACAAATTGAATTAAATTCTCAACTTGCACGCCATCCGCATTCTTGCTCTGTCCATATAAAAGCGAATAATAAGAATTCTTCGGCCCAAGTGAGTTGCGGAACGTGTTCCCAACTTTCGCGTCTCACTTCAAAATTCTTCATCATATTTAACAGTTTGCAACTCTGCGAATTAATGTTTAATCAATTTCTACTTTCAATTCATAAGTAGCAAGGGATTAGCTCAAGTCGAAAGGCCCCAGGAATCTTTTTTCTTTTCACGTTTGCTGAATTCATTGTTCGCTCTTTGCGCAAGAAAAGTTGAACGACTCGGCGAAAAGTGGTAGACACCAAAACGCGAACAATCAGTAACTAGCAATAGTCCAATTAGATTCGGAACGTTCGTTAACAACAGTTGAACTTGGAATTATCGATTGGTTGCTGATAGAGAAAACAGAGAGCAAGGATGTTCTTCAATGAGAGCGCCATGTTGCTGCCGATGGCTATTGTCGGCGATGCTGGGTAGGTACACTTGATCATTTCTTTGATAATCACCTAGTATTGTGTTGTAACATGAGAAAAAGAGTACGGAGGGTGATGCCAGAAGAAGAAAGGTTTTCTAACGGAAGTGAAACAGGGCGAAGGGAGAGTCAGAGAAAAGCAAAACTTTTCAGCAGGAAGCATTGAAGATCACTGCGTCCGGAAGAACGCTATGGATTTCGTGATTGCGAAGAACTTCCGGCTCAGGGGAGGTTACAGTCATTTTGCGCTTGTAGCCAGACACTGCTACTCGACTTAATCCAAGATTTTAGCCTTTAATTACTTCTAAATACTTTTTATACTTTTATTACTTTTAAATACGTTATACCCTTAACGCCACCCTGGATGCCTGCAAATTGGATGGTATTTCAAAAATTTATTTTGAACCAACTAGTTGAGATGAAACGTTAATAATTTTCTTTCATTTTATTTTATTAATAAATAAGGTTTGTAATTTTGTAAAAATTTTAATTAGTTTTGAAATAATGAAAGTTTTTTTTAATGCTTTTAGGCTTGTTGCAAAAATAATTGTAATAGAAATTACTCAAGGTAATTGTTTTTGATTTTAAAACAATATTTTAAATAGTTTGAAGTATTTAAAATATTTTCATGAATTTTAAAATAATAATTTTAAAATAATTTGAAGTATTCGCAAATATTTTGAAACACTCTAAAGTATTTTAAATACTTTAAAAATATTTTACAAAAACTAAAAATTTTATTTACAAAACATTAATAAATTATTATTAAAAACCAATTTATACATTATTTAATTATTAAAGTATTAATATTTTTTTTAACTTTGAACTATTTTGAAGTCTCTTTTGGTATTTTAAAGTAATTATAAGTATATTTAAATATTTTTTAGTTTTTTTTAGATATTTTGAAGTATTTTGCAGTATTTTGCAGTATTTTGCAGTATTTAAAAGTAATTTTATGTATATTTAAATATTTTGTAGTATTTTTAAATATTTTGAAGTATTGGGAAGTATTTAGCAAACTTTTTAAGTAATTTTAAGTGTTCTAAAATATTCTGAATTATTGAGAAGAATTTCGAAAAATTGTAAAGTTTTTTAAAGTATTTTAAAGTAATATAAAATATTTAGAAGTCTTTTTTGGTATTTGAAAGTAATTTTAAGTATATTTCAATATTTTTTAGTTTTTTTTTAGATATTTTGAAGTGTTTTGCAGTATTTTGCAGTATTTTGCAGTATTTTGCAGTATTTATAAGTAATTTTATGTATATTTAAATATTTTGTAGTATTTTTTAATATTTTGAAGTATTGGAAAGTATTTAAACAACTTTTTAAGTAATTTTAAGTGTATTGAAATGTTTTGAATTACTGGGAAGTATTTGAAAAAATTTTAAAGTAATTTTAAGTATTTTCAAATATTTTGAAGTATTTTAAAATATTTTTAAATCATTTAAAGGATTTTGAAGTATTTTAAAGTAATTTTAAGTATATTTAAATATTTGGTAGTACCTTTAAGTGTTTTTGCTTCCTTATAGAGGAAGCATTGTAATCGTGACAATTTTCGATTTTCTAAAAATAGTCTAAATCAACTCAATTTCATCCAAAAAGCATAA
>WNHD01001109.1:0-57986 GCA_011057455.1 Ganaspis sp. Gsp50
TATATTTTATTAGAAATTTACTTAAAAACTTGAAATTCTTTTCTCTATGAGGAAGCAAAATCTTCATGAAATGAAGATAATTTACCACTAGTTTTATTCGATTCACCATAATAAGATATGTCTTAATAAACTATAATAAAAACCCTTTCAGATTTTTACTTATCTAAGCCCCCAATGATTATTCTTATTATTATAGAATAAAAATCTTATCAATATTTTTCGTGTCACTTGAACTTCGTCTTCAGTATGTTCCGCATTGTAAAGTATATTTTACAGTCATACTTTTCTTTGCGAGAATGCAAATTGAGAAATTATGATAATTTGTATGCAAAAAATTTTCGGAACATTGTATCGTGCCTAGATTCAATAAAAAGTTTATTTAATTCATTTTTTATTACACAATTTAGTCGTACAAAAAATGTAAAAAGAGCTTCATTTTTACACAATTATCCCTGAATTAATAATAATAATTAAAGGATAATCATTAAAGATAATAATTATTAATAATATAAAAGATAATAATTATTAATAATATAAAAGATAATAATAATTATTAATAATATAAAAGATAATAATTATTAAAGGATAATTTAAAATGATTAATTTTAAAATGATTAATGATTTTTTTTAAATGTTTCAGAATGAGAAGGAGTGGCGAGAGAAAATGTGGTGCCGAGGGAGAAGGAGCAATGGTTTTGCTCCTTATCGCATTAGCTCCTATTCTCTGCTCCGCTGGAATCCTGGACCCTTGGCAATGGGCACGCAATGATCGAATCGAAGTCAACATTCCGTGGCTACCTTGTAATTATCTCGGACTTTAGTTTACATTAAATAGTAAAAAATGTAAATTTAATCAGTTTTTTATCAAAAATTTATGCATTTAAACATAAAAGAGCCATTCATTGATCATATGCGCCAAATTTTAGGAACATTATTTTTTTAATGCATTCAATATCTAGAATAGCGATTTTTTTTATAGATTTTAAGCTGCTTTAGTAAAATACGAAACTAGTCCAGTGAAATCAAAGAACCCTGAAATTTGTTTTTATCTATAGAAACTTCGTTGAAGAAAATATAATATATACCTAAAACAGCAACATTGCTGTTTTAGCTCAGATTTCAATTTCTTGGCTATCAAAATAAGTCTGGCACCTTTTTTTATTGTTAAGTAGGTACACAAATAGGTGCCAAAGAGGTAAAATATAAGTCACTATATAGATAAAAAGAAGAAACTTCTTGTTCTTGTTTTTGTTGTTGTTCTTCTTCTTCTTCTTCTTGTTCTTCTTCTTCTTCTTCTTCTTGTTCTTCTTCCTCTATTATTAATGGCCTTGCTTGTACCCTTTGTTTGTATTCTTGTATTATTCAATTGACATTTTATAATATTCACGTAAGTCAATAATCACTGATTTACTGAACATGGAGGATATGTAATATCTCCATAGATACACTCAAATACTTATTGATAAAAAGTTGCAAACTTGATGGACATTTCAAGTTTCCCTGAAGAGATTCTTGACTATACTACTTTCTTCAAACGAATATCTTGTGCCTTTTGTTGCAGTTTTCACTTTTCTTATCATTAATGCATGTATCAAACGATACAAGAAAAGAAAAGACTTTTGCAAATGTTACCAAAGACATTACTTGTTCTTACAAATTTCTCATTTTCTTATCTTTCTTTTCACTATCGTTGTCAAATGTACACGTGTGTTTTATTCAATTTAATTACAATACTTTTCTGTTTTCTGAAAACAGAAAGTTTTTTTTAAGAAAGAAATATTCATGAACATTAATTATGTACTTTATTGTGTAAGACGAAAATTCTTTAAATTTTTTTACGTATATAAACATCATTGTATTTTACTCTCTATTTTATTTTCAACTGTTTTCACTGTAAAAACAAGTATCTCAATTTAAGATGTTTTGTCCTCACTTTTGAAACGTTTGACGTGTGTTTTGACGTTAAACGTTTCAAAAGTGGGGACAAAACATGTTACATTGAGACACTTGTTTTTACAGTGTCATTGTAAGTTCATTTATTTCATCGAAGTGAACAATTTTGTTAAATAAAATAATGTATGACATGTAAACTAAAATGTAAACTAAAAGAATGACAAATGTATTACATGTCTACATAGAAATTGCAAAAATATGAAAAAATACAAATATATATTTAAAAATGTATGTAAATATTTGAAATACAAATATATATTTAAAAATGTTTGTAAATATTTGAAATACAAATATATATTTAAAATTGTATGTAAATATTTGAAAATGCATAGATTTAGCTAATAAATAACATGTAGATATAGCTAATAAATAACATATAGATATAGCTAATAAATAACATATAGATACAGCTAATAAATTACATATAGATATAGCTATAATAAATACATATACACATAACTAAGAAATACATATATAGATAAACAACCAACCAACATACACATAGATAATAAATACATACACCTATGTTTTATTACTTGGTGCAATTGTTCGGATTTCCGCTGCCAGTAATAGAACAGTTTTGCAAATAACATAAAATAACACTTTACAAGGTATACACTTTTGTAGTATAATTTTCAGCATATTTGCCACTGAAATTTATGAAAATTGTTCTCCGCTATTTCACAATATTTTATGTAATTCTTTATTAAGGAAATCATTCATAAGCTATATTTGAATATATACATGTATATAGGATTTAGACAGTAGAAAGTAGAGCATCACAATAAAGATTCATTGAACTCTTTTTAAAAAGGAAGCAATTACACACGAACCTGTCTATGATAAAAAATTCACTGGTCGAAAAGTTTCGTAATCACACAGCTTCCTCATTGTTTGTTCTTTATAGGATTTTTTTCCAAATTAACAATCCTACTCAACAATTTACCAAAAACTCAAATGCAAATACAATTTTTTTCATTTTCGAAAAAATGTTATGAAAACGATTTTTGTGTATATTTTTGGTCCCTTTGATTTTTAATTCAAAAGAAAAAAACCGTAGTTTATGTTTAACAATAATTTTTGTGTATTTATACTTTTTTCTAAACGAGTTTACATCGATTCACGTAACAAAGGTTCACCTTTGAAAACTCATTAAATATAAACTTGCTAAACCTTATAAGGTTCGCATTTGAAAAGAATACAGAAAAAACTTGCGCTTCTGAGAAAAAATTGGTTCAAATTCGTTTCGTGTTATTTTGAATCAATGCTAAAGTTACGCTTCCGTCAAGTGCGCCTTGGTGTAAACTCACCCTACGTTCATTTGTAGTTTGTTCATATAACAAGTGCTGCATTAGGAGTGATGCATTATATCTAAATTCCTGTTACGTAATTTACATTCACGATCCCGTAATTACAAAAGTGCTTTTAGAAACGTCTTTAGTACAAATAGAAAACCGTTTTGGTTAATGATGCTGTTTATAATTTGCAAAACGAGCATTTGAAATTAAAAAACCTACAATGAGAAAAAGTGTACCTTTTTTGTTCGATGATTAAAAACTTGATTATAGACATTGCATTTTACAGTCGAGTCATTATTATACAATGGACAATATATTAATCAGCAAAATGAAAAAAATTGTCAAATTTTGTTTTCTACTTATATAATAACGAAATTATAAAATTTTCAGTTGAAAATGAAACTCGTTGTTATGGAGAACTGGGATGTTTAAACATCACAAGAAGTTGGTATCACCTCATTCATCGACCTCTTAATGTCTTTCCTCTGCCTCGGGAGGTCATTAACACAAGATTTATTCTTTATACCAATGAAAACCCCACGGAAGTAAGTATATTATTTAAATTTAATTCACCATATGTGCTTTTTTAATCATATGGATTAAAAAAATACATATTTTTTTCACCATATGTTTTTTTTAATCATTTAGATTAAAAAAATACATATTTTTTCACCACATGTGTTTTTTTAATCATTTAGATTAAAAAAATACATATTTGTTTCACCATATATGTTTTTTTAATCATTTAGATTAAAAAAATACATATTTGTTTCACCATATGTATTTTCTTTAATCGTTTAGATTAAAAAACACATATGATAAATTAAATTATTATTATACATTTGGTCTAAATATATTTCGTTTTATGACACCTCGTCGAATAGTTTCAATAATAAAAATAGTAATTGAAGGTCCGCATGCAATAACTGCCTATATGCGCGAAACACATCCCTTTTTTGAGATATTCTGGCTGCGCAAGAAAGTTCGAGTTTAGAGGCAGTTATTGTACGCGTACCCTAAATTAAATAAAGATTATAATTAGTATAGTAATAGTAGCTATAATAGTTAATAATATAATATAATATAATATAATAGTTAAATAATTGCTATAGCAAAAGTAGTTGAATAAACAATAATTAATGTGGAGTTAAAAATACAAAGTAATTCATATTATAGTTAACCAAAAATTAACTAATGTAGAACTAATTGTTACTAGAAATAGTTATATTAGTAGAACTATAATATAACAATATATATTAATACAGGACTAATAATTAAGTTGATTAATTACTGTCAATTAATTACAGAAAAATAAATGTTAAAAATGAATGTTAAAAATGAATGTTCATTTAATTTGACATACAATTTAGTTCATAAAAAAAATCTAGTTCATAAAAATAGACCAAGTTGTCCAAACTTTCTTCTAAAATTTCCAATAGAAGGTAATTACTTTTTCTTTGTTTTCAGGGTCATGTTTTGATAGCCAGTAAGGATAGATCTATTAAAAGATCAAACTTTGATGCAAAGCGAAAAACTAAATTCATCATACACGGTTTTATAGACACGCCGCTCAGCAATTGGGTGAAGGTGAGACATTCGTTTTTTACTCATTAACTTTTTACTGACTTTGTAGAAAAAAAAAACTTTCTTATGATTTCTCTCACAGAAAAAAAGTTTTAATGAATCAAGACAAATATTTCAACCTCTTCTGGGTCTAGAGGTTTAGAACCAAATTTCCACTGAGCATTAAAAGAAAGTTAAAAATTGTTTCGAGAAATTGGCAAGTTCGCTATACTTAAAAAACGCCTTAAACATGTATTTTTGAAGCAATTTTTTTAATCTTTTCTTTTCTTCTTTCTTTATGCTATTCTTTCTTTATCATTCTCGATGTTAAAGAAATGTTATTTTCCAACTTTTTTAAAATCACGTAATAGTTGTGGAATACACGTTTCTTTCAATATGTATGCATAGAAGTTTGTAAAAGTTTTTTATTTTTAAAAAGTTACTGATTCTACAAACATCTTTTAATAAAATGTAGTAAAAAATTTTGCAGCCATAAAATTCGAATTTAAAATATTAAAATTCGAATCTATGTTTCAAAATCTCATTCCTTTCTTTTTTCAAAATTTTCGAAAGTGAGGAATGTGTCATAGAACCTTGATAAATTTAAAACTTGCACAATTTTTTACAGCAAGACGATACATCAAAATTAATTCGAGTATAATTTGCAAATGAGACTAATACTAGATTATTAACTCTTAATAGTTGAAACTAGGTAGTAATTAGCGTGAATTATGTTGCTCAAAACTTTTACAAAGACAAGATCACGAGAGTCATATCACACTTTTAAATCAGTATATTGTAGAATGTAGAATATAGACGGAAGATGAAGTTTCCGAGGCATATTAAATTGCACACTATCTTATAGAGATCGACGTTAGAAAAGATAGATTTTAATCAGCAGTGTGCATAATGAAAGTGCAAAATAATGATGGTTACAATAATAAAAATACTAAACGCAAAACGTGATTTCCGATGTCTAGATGATTTTTATTTTCCACAGGAGATGAGAAATGAACTGCTCAAGCATGGTGATTATAACGTCATCATCGTTGACTGGGCCGGAGGAAGTCTTCCTCTCTATACACAAGCAACTGCTAATACAAGACTTGTCGGCCTCGAAATCGCAAATCTTGTTAAACACCTTCAGGTATAATAAATATTTCAATTATTTAATATATTAATCGGTAGAATGTGGAAAAATTCCCTCTATGAGGAAGGAGCGATGGCGGCATCACCTCGTCTGGACCAATCCCAGCCACATATTCCTCCCGCGGAGTCTTGGGACTATGTTGGGGCCACTTTCACTGCGCTTTTTCATTTAGTCCGCAATTACTTGCGGAAAAGCTATTTTTACATTGGGGGAAGCTCAAAAAGAGTATTAATATTCATCAAACGAAAATATTTCATGCACTCGTATAGCAAAAAATACTTTATGAAACAAAATCGAAAAATTGTTGTCAGAGCGATGGCAGCATTGCCTGTTCTGGACCAGTCCCAGAAGGTGCATATTCCTCCCGTGGAGACTTGGGACTATGCAGGGGACACTTTCTCTACATTTTTTCGTTTAGTTCCTAAAATTGTTGAAAAAATTCTCTTCATCAGAGCGAAAAGCTGGAAAAGGGTTAAAATATTGAAATAACAAAATAAACACTCCTTCTGTAAGGAATCAAATACAAAAGTAAAATCAAATACGAAAATAAGATCAAACATAAAAATAAGATGAAATACAAACATAAAATCAAATATAAAAATAAGATCAAATACAAAAATAAAATCAAATACAAAAATAAAATCAAATACACAAATAAAATAATTTAATAACAATTTGAATAAATTGTGAAAGCAAAGTTAGATAAATTAGTTAGATTCATTTATAATTAAAGATTGCAAATTAATACAAATTTTCATTATACAAAACTTTGTGTTTTAAAAACCAGATTAACTATGGTTTGGATATGAACGACGTGCACTTGATAGGTCATAGTCTGGGAGCTCACACGGCAGGATATGCGGGCGAGAAATTAGAAGGTGAAATTGGCAGGATTACTGGACTGGATCCAGCTGAACCCTATTTTCAAGGGATGCCAAGTCATCTACGTCTCGATTACACTGACGCCAAATTAGTCGACGTCATTCACACTGACGGGAAGAGTATCTTTTTCTTAGGTATGTTGCACTATAAGTTTTTTTCACCGTTTTCTTTTTATACAGATTTTTGCAGAAGTTTCCCCTCAAAGATGATACATCAAGATAGATGGAAGTTCTTCCTTATTAATTAATTAATTTTATTAGTCGAAAGAAACATTTTACTCGATGTCTTGAATTTATAGGCAATGTTTTTGTACTAGTGTGTGCTAAAAACACAACTTTTTACTCTCCCTAGGGCGCTAAAAGTACTTTTTATTCTCCCTAGTACACTAAAAGTACTTTTTATTCTCCTTATTGCGCTAAAAGTATTTTTTATTCTCCCTAGTGTGCTAAAAGTACTTTTTACACTCCCCAATGCGCTAAAAGTACTTTTTACGCACTAAAACGCAAAAAGTTGAGTTTTTAGAGCCCAGTATTACAAAAATGGATGTCTAGAGTTTTTTAGACAATAGAAATATTTCACTGGATGTCTTGAGTTGATCCTAGGATAACTATAGCCACTATAAGGATTTCCAGGGTACGGGATGAGCCAACCATGCGGTCATTTGGACTTCTACCCTAATAATGGAAAGGAGCAACCTGGCTGCACGGATCTCAGTGAAACGACACCTTCGTTGCCTTTGACCTTGATTCGAGAAGGCTTAGAAGAAGCGTCTAGGGTCTTGGTGGCGTGTAATCATGTCCGGGCGATAAAACTCTTCATTGAAAGCATCAACTCCAAGTGTCAGTATGTAGCCCACGAATGTGGGAGTTATTCAAGTTTCCTTAGAGGCGAATGCTTTTCGTGCAAGAGCAACAATAGTTTGAGCTGCGGCGTCATGGGATACCACGCTGACACGAGTCCTGCTGTGGTCAAACGACAGGCAATTGGTCAGGATGTGTCGTCCTTACTCGGCACCAAGTTCTTCTTCAGTACTGGCAAAGAAGATCCTTTCTGCAGTGAGTATATCCGAAATGATTGAAAAGTTCTTTTAGCAACAAGATCATAAATTTTTATATTTTAGAATGCTCGTCGGTTACTTGGATTCGATCTTTTTTCTTTTAAAATTGTCAATGAGTTACGGCTAATGAGAAACATTATTAATTATAATAAACACATTATGGTGAAAATGGTAAATAATATAGTAAGTTTTCTTCTTTGCAGGAAGACATTATAGGATAACAATCAATCTCGCTAGGCCACCCACTGCTGAAAGTTGGGTCCAAGGTTTTATAAAAGTTACTTTCCACGCTGAAAATGGGATCATTCGCAATATAGATCTCACACCTAGGTGAATTTTCCTTTAAATAAATAAAATTAGAATTCAAGAGAATCGAAACTCTAATAAAATCGAATTACTTAAGGCCATGTCCAAGATCCGGAATGATAATCTAGGGATCTACCTTTATCTTTCTTTCTTTCCTACAGTTGTTTTTCAAAAAAATATATAATAAACATTTATTATTCAAAATAATAAATAATCGTGTTAGGAAACTTTCAAGTTTGTCATGAATTGTCTTGTTATTATTCTTGAAAAACAACTTTAGGAAAAAAGAAAGATAAAGGTAGATCCCTAGATTATCATTGGGGATCTTGGACATGATCTTAATGATTTTTTCCAGCGGTTACATGAGACTGGAACACGGAACGTCTGCGAGAATGGTAGTAGCACATCCTGGTGGGTCAACCGGAGAAATTGGAAAAATAAGAAGAGTTGAACTTTCCTGGGCTTATGACATGGATGTCCTGCAACCACGTTCACTTTGTTTCTTCTGGTGCAATGATCACTTATACGTGAACAGCATCCTCGTTGATATTATGGAACTCCCAGGAAGAGGGTACAATAAAAAAAAACTTTATTTTAATAACAAAACATACAAAATTAACTGACTATTGTATTTTTTTAATAACTTCCAAATTTTGTATTAAATTTCACAATTTTTAAATCGAAATTTTGCAAATTCCAGATTTAAAATTTAAAATTTCAGATTCAAAATTTCAAATTTCAAATTGAAGTTTACAAATTTCAGTTAAAAATTTACAAACTTCAGTTTCAAATTTACAACTTTCAGATTGAAATTTTCAAATTATTGTTGCTACTTTTTTGAAAATAAAAATTACTTACAGGAAGAGGGAAGCGGATTTCTCCAGCAGATTGTGCTCTGTAAGTAAACGTGACTATGCGGAAATAGCGAGTGGGTCAACTGCCTCTTTTGTTGATAATTGCTGACAATTTCTGCATTCGTGATCAATTGAAAATTGTGCAGTGATCTCAAGACTTAATTATTTTTTAAATCAGAACTCATTAGCCAAAGCACTAAAGTCGAATAAATTTACCAATAAAGAATAAACAAACGGCATTTATGAAATGTGAAAAACTTGTATATAAATGATAACAATTTCTTTAAAATCGTATATACATAATTTTTAAACGATTTTAAATTGAAATCGATTTTATATAAAGTTTCTTAATCGAAAATCTTAAAATTCGTGTGATTTAAAGCACAGTTTTTGGCTGATTAATTTTGGCCTCAAACGTGTAAAAAACGCGTCTTCACCAGTATTAATAATTGTAAATTTTGTACATAATATTAATAAATCGATTGTCGATTGTAATGATTAAAATTGTAAACTTAGACTACTTGTAGATTAGAATTGTTAATCAGGCAAAGTCTGATGTATGCGGCCATATTTATCATTAAGAAAAGTTAATTAGTGAAACAATCGTCTAACCGAATTAGAGTTAAGATTTTTTGTACACAATGTAGCTTTTTCTAAATAGCCAAATGTTACTTTTTTATATTTTTTTACGTTACTTTTCTTTGTGATTTCCACTATTATGAACGCCCAAAAGTTGACAAAGCCCAGAATGAAAAATCAAGACCTTAATTTTTAAGTGATTCCAAACACAAAGATTCCTTAAAATAACAAATCGCTAAATTATTCATCTGGTTTAACTGAATATAATAAAACATATATTTTATATAATAATGCTCCAAGCACCAAAAGAAGTGACATTTTAAATTATACTCAAATACAAGAAATAAAACTAAAAACGATAAAAACCGTAATTAAAAGTCTTTGGTAAAATTGAAGTAATCTAATCTATTTTTGAAAATCTGATACAAGCAATAACTGTTTTATATGTTTATGGCTTTATACTTTAGCGATACTGCAACGAGTATTTCTATAAATTATTTGTAACAGCGTCCTTAAACTCATAAGAATATATATTTCTACATTTACTCAAAACAGAGAATGTACTAATACAAATATGTAATAGTAAAACTATTTTTCGTAACCAATGTACATCGATGCATATCTTCTGTTCATTCTGTAACAACATTTTGTAATTATAGAGCGAAACATGTGATTCAGCCCAATAAATTGTAGGCTTCGTTTAATTAATACCTCTCTGTTCTTTCTTCATCCAAAATCCTTAAAACGAAATTTCACCCTACGACGTGTGTATCTTAGGAACTTTTCATCACGAAAAAAACGCATATTTTACAAAAACGAAAACAACACAAAATATTTCACAAAAACGCCAAATTTTTTTATAAAAAACGTGAATTTGTAATAAAAACGCAATATCCTTCATCAAAAGGTAATTTTTGCATTACAATTTAAAACGTTTAAAAACAATTTTTGTTGCTAAAAAAACAAAATTTTTTTATAAAACATTCCGCAATATAAATAAAATTAAAATTTGTTAACAGTGATAAATAAGATCATATTGACGTTGAAAATCAAATCACAATTATAAATATGATTTGAAAAAATTTCGCCAATTGAAATAATAGCGAATTTGACATATTTACAATAAGAAAATTTACAAATAATAAATTTACAAATTCGAATAAAAGACATTTAAATTCGAAAACGCATTGAAACTGAAAACAGTCTAAATGTTGCTAATTTGGGTACCTTCAACTGAATTATATTAAACATTAAAACCGTACAAAAAGGCGTTCAAATTAAAGAATTTCCAAAATCGACGCTCTCGATTTAAGAACAATTTGATTCGACAGATTTACATCAAATAATCCTTTCGGAATAATTTAATAATAATAATAATAATAATAACGAATATCCATAGAGATAAAAGTTCCTGAGATAATAATGCATATTCCTAGAAAAATACGACTAGTATTTTGAAAGCTTAAAAATATCGCGTTAACATTGGAAAAAGTAATAAAAATCCCTATCGTGGATAAGGAATGGAATAATTGAAAGAGAAGTTGGAACGTGAATTAGCTTGCTAACCTTTCACAGTGTTTACTTCACAATAAAACGTCGTACACGTTGTTTGATCGCTTATACAAAAAGACCTTTCTTGGTGCAGCTATACACGGTAACATATCGTTTATCTTACACGAGATTCAACAACGATCGAGTAAAAAAGCCGTCCGCGATTAACACGCGGTAACAAGGGAAGTTAAAATATACATACATGTTATTGCGATATAGCTATATAATCTAATAATCTCTAGATTCATAACGTAGAATCTTTATATAAATAATAAATAGGAAAGAAACGAGTTAATAGCACAAATTGTGTCTATACACGTAGCGGTAGATTGCAATTGTCTTAATAGACAAAAGAGGCTGTAAATATAAGTGACAGTGAATTAACAAAAGTGTCAGTATTTTTAAAATAATCGTAATAATAATGATAATAATTATTATTATCAGCTGATTGATTTGGCATAGTTGTCTAGAATATTCTAGCTGTGGCGCAATGGTCAGTGTAGATCATCTACCCAAGCAGTTTCTAACGTCTCGATCAACGAACGAACAAAGGCCATTTCTTTTCGAGCATTTTCTAAAATGACCCGCGGATCCTGAGACGTGCATCGCAAAATATTCGGAGCCATCACCATCGCCAAGTTGTTTGAATCCATTTTCGTACGAACCACTACTTCTGGTCGCGCAAAAATCTATAAATTATTTATAGTATTAATTAAATTAGTATTAGAAATTAGTATTCAAGCAACTGACAATCAACCAAAATTAACAACTTTTAACGACATTCTTTAAATCAAGAGTTACCAAATTTCTAACATTTTCATTTCTTACATTTTGATAGTCTTTCTTATTTTAATATGGAAAGAAACCTACCAAAACAGCATTTTTAAATGCTTTAATTTCCAAAATGTATTTTAAATTTAATAGACAATCTAAAATTGTCTTAAATTACAAAATTTATTTTTTAATAAAAATTTTAATACGACTCATTGTAATTAGTTTATTTTAAAGCCATATACTAGTTATATTATTATAAAAATTGTAATTCTTAATACAAATTTTAATTCTTAATACAAATTTTAATTCTTAATACAAATTTTAATTCTTAATACAAATTTTAATTTTTAATTAAAACATGAAAGCAATAAACCAATAGTTGTTTTTTAAGTTGATGAAGAATTACAAGAAACAATTACTGACCTGCAGGAAGTGTACGAGGTGACAGAGAACTCTTCGATTAAGGTCAGGAAGTCTGTCGACAACACCGGCAACATTAGCGGCAGAAGTTTCAGGATCGTCGTGCCGCATGGAGACACACTCGGTGTAAAAGGAATCGGGTATCAGTGGTTCGTAAAGTTCTCGAACCCACAATTTTAAAAGAGATGCAGGTGCATGTGCATCTTGCGAAGCTGCTAATATTGCACCATCTTCGAATCTATCCAAGCAAGACTTTAAAGCACTAACTTCATCAGCGTCAGCTGAAACTCGAAAGATCCCTTCCGTTACAGTTCCCCCTCTAACTAAAACCTGCCGAGTCAAAGTTGTTTGAACCCAGGGCAAATCTCGTTGCGGGAAACGATCTCTCTGCAAGGCCATCACTTCAGAAAGAGTTGCGCCAAACATGGATGCACGGAAAATTTGTATCTGTGGAAATATAAAATTATTATTTTCATCAAATATAACAATAGAGGTATAGAAGATAAAAATACAGATGGGTATAAAATGTCAAAATAAATATAGGTATAAAAATGTAGATAGGTATAAAATATAAAAATAAATATAGGTATAAAATACAGATAGATACAAAATATAAAAATAAATATAGGTATAAAAATACAGATAGGTACAAAATATAAAAATAAATATATAAATTAAAGACTTCAAAGATAATTTAAAATGCAAATAAATTAAACTTTGAATCGATTAAATTTGTGATAAATCGAATCTTGGATTAATGAAAACAAAACAAGAAAAAACGATAAAAAATATAACAGAATGCACGGAGAATTAAATTCTTTGTTATAAATTCTTCTGTTATATTTTTTTCAAAATTCATGAAAAGGTTTATGAAAATATGAAGAAAGACATTTCATGAAAGAATATGTGAAAAAACAAAATAATCGGATTTGAAAAATAAAAACGTAAAAAAGATATTCACAAACGTAATTTTATATTGTGTACTTTGTATAAATATATTATTAAATGTACTTTGTATGAATATATTATTAAATGTACTTTGCACGAATATATTATTAAATGTACTTTGTATAAACATATTATTAAATGTACTTTGTATAAACATATTAAATGTACTTTATACAAATATAATTTAATAAAAAAAGACTCACTCTAGCTTGATCAATATCCTCCATAGTAGCTTTTCTAGGTTGTCTTTTGCCATGAGCTCCTATTCGCTGAAGACGTCTACAAGCAACAGTAGCATAATGACTAACTTGCACGTGAATTGGCCACTTTGCGACCTCTGGAAATTGGAAATTCGGATCCCGATGTCTATTCATATAGCCCTCCAAGTAAGGCTCAAAAGTCGCACTCGGAGGTACGAATGCCAAACAAATGGCCATCAACTCCCAGCCTCTTCTGAGACTCTCTTTGCGAGGATTTTCAGTTGTTTGTCGGCAGATTTGCACGTAGAGTTCATCACGCAGCGGTGGTTTCGAGAAAGCAGTATTCACTATATCCATAGCGACTCCGTCCAAAGTCATGCCAACGTTAGCTTTCCGATCGCCCATATAAACTTGAACCAAACGAAAGAGATTGCACGCCTCTCTCTTGAGAAGCTTCTCCCCATCAACGACGACCAGCATCGGTTGTGGAATCGGATCTTTCGACCAGCTGAGAATGTCGCGAACGCTGAATTTCTTCCGGAATAAAAGTCTAAGTCCCTTGGGTCTTCCGCAGTTAAGATTCAGATTGTCTTGAGCGTATTTCTCAATATCGCCTCCACTAGTATTGTCGTCTCTTCGTGCCTCGTCGTAATCAGTTGTATCGAAATTTCTGCCGGAAATTACAACAGGATTGGGTAAAGAGATTGGTCTTGGTGTTATGGTTTCACGAGCTTCGGACTGAGTGACATTTGTCGGCGGAGGTGGTGGCGGTGCCAGAGGAGGAGTTATCTGAGGCCTCGTCAAGGTGTCAGCTGTATTGTAGTAAGTTGCTAGGCCTGCGGTGTCATAATTCGCAAGATCTGCAAAGAAGGAAATAGAATCTTTATCAAAAATTGTATTTCAAGAATATTATTTCACTCAAAAATATTGTTAAGATTAATCACGTTCCAGAGTGCATTTTTATAGTAAAATCTTTTGATAAAAGTTGTTTATTTGTGTGATTGAATTGGCCGCACCAAGAAGAAGAAAGAAGAAGAAGAAAAGAAAAAAAGAAGAAAAGAAGAAGAAAAGAAGAAGAAGAAGATACAAATTGTTAACAATAAAGAGTATGAAGCAAAAAATGAAACAAACTTCTTTGCAATTTCATCGAAAATTGACTGAGAGAAATGTTTAAAATTGAGAGGAATGTTTGAATTCGAACCTGCATAATGATCTTCTAAATATTCTTGACTGGAGGAATCTCCTTGGTTGCTGGCAGCCTCATCGTCAGCAAACTGATCATCTGAATCGTCATCTCCTCTCCCCCGGAGTTCACTTCCTCTACCTCCTTCCTCATCCAAAGAGTCATCGCCTTCTTCAGTGAGTAACGGGTCTCCGAATTTATAACACCCTGTGAAACAATGAATAATAATTAAATTATTGAATTCAAGAATCACTACGAGTCAAAGAATAATTAAAATAATTAATAATTTAGTTTCAAAGCAGGTAACAATCATAAAATCGATTAACCACAAGATATTAAATTAACAGACGTCGAGACTGAATAAGCGTTTAAATAATAAAAACGAATTACGAAAGTAATGACTCATAAAGGTCAAAACTTATTTATTTACTTTCCTGTTTCATATTTAATTCGCGGTTTAAATCTTACTCAATTGAATTAAGTTTATTTTTAGAAAATAGAATATCTGAATAAAGTAAATATCTGAATAAAGCAAATATCTGAATAACATATACTTCATGAAATAATAAATGAAAACAAAAATACCGATAAAAAATAATAAAATACAGATAAAAAAATAATAAAATACCGACAAAAAATAATAAAATACAGATAAAAAAATAATAAAATACCGACAAAAAATAATAAAATACAGATAAAAAAATACCGACAAAAAATAATAAAATACAGATAAAAAATAATAAAATACCGACAAGAAATAATAAAATACAGATAAAAAAATAATGAAATACTGACAAAAAATGAAATACAAAAAAAAATGCGGAATAAATCAATACCGGAAAGTTTTGCCTGCTGGAGAATATAATGTTGCAGAGGCAGCAGATGATCAGCGTCGACGAGGAGATTTCCGTAATAAGGAGACGGAGGTGGACTTGGGTTCCCGTTACTTCTTTTCTTCTTCCCGTTGTCAGCATCTGTCTGCACTTCCGTTTCATCTTCAACAGCGCTATTGCTGCTGCTCTGACTACTATTGCTGCTACTTGTGTTGCTGCAAAGTCGCTGACGAGTTGGATCAAGACTCTGTCCAACTAAATAGCGCTCATGCATGGAATCATCATCCTTTTCGTGTCGCCTACTCTGTTGTTGTTGCTGCTGTTGTTGTTGTTGTAGCTGCTGTTGTTGTAGCTGTTGCTGTAGCTGCTGTTGCTGTAACTTTTGCTGTTGTTTTTGCTGCTGCACGAAACTATAACTACGAGCTAAAGGCTGTTGTACACTAGAATCTAAAGAATTATTGCACGCCGCGTTTCCTCTATAATCCCTTTCTCTCTCACGTTCCGAAACTTCCAAACTTCTCTGCTTCGACACATTCCCAGCCACAGTTGTTCCTAAAAATTAATTGCACTTAATTACTGAAAGCAGAAAGAGAAGGAAATAAAACAAAACAAAAGGAAATAAAACAAAACAAAAGGAAATAAAACAAAACGGAAGGAAATAAAACAAAATAAAACAGAAGCAGAAGAGAATGAAACAAAATAAAACAGAAGTAAATAAAACAAAATAAAACAAAAACAGAAGGAAATGAAACGAAATAAAATAAAAGCAGAAGGGAAAAAAATAAAAAAAGAAGAAAATAAAGGAGAAAATGAAAAAAATCGAGAAGAAATTGAAAAAAGGAATTAAAAGAGCCAAGGGATTAAAAAACGTATTCGTACCTCTGGCGAGACTTTTGGATGGTTCGTTCCTATCGGTGGAGATGGAACCGTACATTTCTCTTACATTGGCCTCAGAGAGGGAAGCAGAACATCCATGATGCCTCCTTCCAATACTACCAGTAGTATCAGGTTTGCTAATATTTCTTGAATGGCCTGAACTCGGATAAAAGGAGGGTACGTTTGATTTATCAAAACTATTCACTCTCTCCCTATGAAGAGATTCCCGCTCTCTATCCCTAAATCGACTACCCGTTTCAATAAGCGAGCCGTATTTTTCAGTCTGGGGTTTATGACTGTAACACGGTTGAATTTCTGGTGGACGATATGGCGGCATTTCCTGTCTAAAACCTCTACATTCCATAACCGTTTCTCGATATGGTGATGTACTTGGCTCGGGTCCATATGAACTTCTACTACTTTCTCTACCTGTGATGGAAATAAAAATCAAAATAAAAACCTCCATTCACAGACATCTCGCCCTTAAAGCAAGTGAAAAGATAAATTGTTAAAGTGACTGTAAATTTACTAAAAGAGAAAAATTAACAAAATCGTACAAAGTAGATATTACAACAAAATTGTACAAAGCAAATAGCAAAATTGTAAAAAGTAACTATCAAAATTGTAGAATTAAGTCAATAGCAAAATTGAAAAAGTAATTATCAGAATGGTAGAAAGTCAATAACAAAATTGAAAAAGTAATTATCAGAATGGTAGAAAGTCAATAACAAAATTGAAAAAGTAATTATCAGAATTGTAGAAAGTCAATAGCAAAATTGAAAAAGTAATTATCAAGATTGTAAGAAGGTGAACAAATGAACAAAATACGCGAAATCCTTACCATTTTTGCTTTTATCCAAATCTAAATTGACAGCCCTAGAATCTCGCTGGGGCTCGGTGAATGTCTTCTTTTTAAAAAGCGGAGTGCTCGTTGAGAGTGACAGTCCTAGAGGTTGTGAATCAACGGAAGTGAGTATCTTTTGATTTTTTACACCTTCGAGTGTTCCGCTTTTGTGAGATCTAATTTCTAAGCTACCGCTGGGCTGTCTGGACGAAGATTGCGAGGATATGATTTGTTGCTGAGCTACAGTTCGTTGTTGATGCTGATGTCGATGTGGTGAATCTAGGAGTCTATAACCAGTAGATTCTAAAGAAGTTCGACTGTGGGATACCGAACTGTCGCTCGATCGTCCCGAGTCTTGAGAATGATTATGATGCCTTCGAGTGGACGGTTGCTCTTGATGCCTATGATGATGTCTGCTATTATGATGATGATGATGATGATGTCGTCTTGAAGAAGGCGAAGGTGAAGGTGGTGATGTTCTGAGATCGACCCCTGCTCCGGAACTCAAGCCATGGGGTTTATTTATTTGCTAAAAAATAATATGTGCCGGTTAATTAATACATCAGTGATTAAAAGTAATTTTGTAATACAATTGTAAATAATTATCTTAATAATTACTATCATTATGACTATAATTATCTTAATAATTACTATTATTGTAACAATCATTATTTTAATAATTACTATTATTGTAACAATAATTATTTTAACAATTACTGTCATTGTAAATATAATTATTTTAAAAATTAATATTACTGTAACTATAACTAATGAGTAATTAAAAGTAATATTTTTTAATTTCACGTCTGAGTTTTTTTTATTCCAGTAATTCATTTGGTAACGAAATTCTCAAAAATCATCGTTTCTTCTTTCAACAAATTTACATGAAAGATGAGTATCAGGTTATTTTCGAATTCATTAATTGCTTAGAAATTGAATGTACCATATTAGCTGCCAGATTTTGAATTTCATGATGATTAAATCGACCTGTTCGGCCAACAATCGGAGTTTGGGTTTGCGTTGAAACGGATTCTTTCTTCCTTGACTCATTTTGTTTCAGAGAATCAGTCGTCCCTCCACCACCTGCTGGTTCTGTGTTCTGCTTCAATGTCTATAAGAAAAAAATAATCTGAATGTATTAAGAGAATTCTCAAGAATCGAATTTTTATTAAACTGAAAAGCAAGAACTTATTTTTGAAAATCTTATCCAAAAGAATGAAAATCTTGTTTGAAAGAATAAAAATCTTGTTTAAAAGAATGAAAATCTTTTTTTAACGAATGAAAATCTTATTTTAAAGTTTATATAAAAGAGTATTTAAAAAAATTTGATAAAAAGAGATACAGAATTAGAAGTTATAAGAAAATGTCTTAGAAAATTGGAGGCGTAATTTGCAGCGATTAAAGTTGTCATATATATTACGAATACGGTAATTGACCTGATTAATAATTGTCTCAATTCGCAATAATTAACTCGGTTAATTTCGAATTTCATAAAGTTCATTTTGGAGGCAGCTGCACTTTTATCGTGCTTGTGCGTCGATATAGAAACGTTTTCGAATTGGGACGAAGGACAAGGTTTTAACGATTCTCGCCATCAACCCGCTGCACTCCCTTGCCAATATTTTACCTATAGAACACTGGAGAGTTATAAAGTGAAACGTCCGCTCGAGAAAATATGGCCACTTAGATTTTCCGCTTTAATAAAAAATATCACTTTTATTTTATTTTCTCTCCTAAAGGCAGATTTCTTTACGTTAAAGGTAGACTTATAAATCATTAAAGAAAACTGTTTTAATGTTAAAGATTTCAATTACATTGTTAGATTATTTTAAATTAAATTGTTGGATTGTTTTAAATTAAATTGTTACATTGTTTTAAATTAAATTGTTGGATTGTTTCAAATTACATTGTTAGATTGTTTTACATTAAATTGTTGGATTGTTTTAAATTACATTGTTAGATTGTTTTAAATTACATTGTTAGATTGTTTTAAATTACATTCTTACATCGTTTTAAATTACATTCTTCCATCGTTTTAAATTACATTTTGAAAATTGTGTCAACTTTTAAGACAAATTTAATTGAAAGAACAAATATAAATTAAATGTGAATTTTTAAAAGAATTTACTTTCATTTTAGAACAGGAACCACGCTGAATTTTTCAAAAGAAACAGTTAAGTTATTTGTCATTGAACCGCAAGCAAAGACTTTTATGGATGAATTCACACGCTTTCTATCGAGAATATAAAAAAAACTAGTGTAATTGGAAAATGGTAATCACGTTACGTATCCTATTTTCCATGCATTTAGAAAAATATGCAAAGTTGAGAAGTTGAAAAGAGAAAAAAACATTCTATGTAATTTGTTCTTACATACATTAAAATATACTCTGATTTTAACTTTTTATACAAATTTCCATCGACCCAAATTTTACTAAATCGGAATTTGAATAAATAAAATTTATTATTATATTAATTAAATATAATTAATTATATTAATATATATATTAAGAATCCAACTTGTTTTCTAAATAGTCATAAATTAAATAATTAACAATGAAATAATTTTAACAATAAAAACAATAAATTAAATTATCAATAAAAATAATAAAATTAAATTATCAATAAAAACAATAAAATTAAATTATCAATAAAAACAATAAAATTACATTGTCAATAAAAATAATAAAATTAAATTATCAATAATAATAGTAAAAGTAAATTAACATTTAATGAAATTAAAATAATTAGCAATAAAAATTGTCAATTTCTATATCGTTAAATTGAATATTAAGAAAAAAGAAGGCAAAACGGAAAAACTTTGAAAGAGAAACATGTTAATTTCTTTTTAGTTCTTGGAAAGTTCTAATTTGATTTTAATGGTGTAGACCAGAAGGAAGCTGTGCATCTGGATACTTTACTCTCCAATATCTCTTAGCGTATGAGTAATGCAGTATCCTAAACATTTTGTAGATGTACACTACGATACACAGCACACTTTTTCATCTGGCTGCGATCACCTATTTATAGCACCACCAGAAACCAAGATGGTAGCTTACTCGCATTTCTACCTCTATGCCAAGTAGGCAGAGTGCAGTCGTACGAAGTTCAAGATTAAAAAAAAATATATTTATATTTATCCATACACGGCAAAATTCTTTAAAGAAATTTAAATCATTAATTTAAAATTTGAAACCATCAATTTCAAAATAATTTTAAAAGAAACTGTTTAATACTGAAACGAAAATTATTTAACATGCAAAGAAATTTATCCGAAATTCTTGAAATTTGTTAACATAAATCATAATATAAAACATAATATAAAACATAACATAAAACATAATATAAAACATAACATAAAACATAATATAAAACATAACATAAAACATAATATAAAATTAAATAAAATAACGTCAATTTTTCTTGTAAAAAGTTATTATTAACTAACAATAACAATGACAGAAAAATGGATAATTAATAAACGACAAACTTCTTGTCTTGAAACAAAAAATGCAAATGATATTTTCGTGGAGACAAAAAGAAGGAAGAATTTGCAGTTCAAAAATAATGCAGAAAGAATTTCGGAGGCTACTCTATTTTAACCCGTGAGAGACAACTAAAAATAAATCATTTTTTAAAGTGTCGAGAAAAAAGTTTGTTTTCAATTTATTTTAAACCCCTATAAAGATCTACTTAATTTTAATTTATGAAAATTAATTTTCATTTTGACCTTATTTCCATTTTGTTCTTATTTTCATTTTGTTCTTATTTTCATTTTGTTCTTATTTGCATTTTGTTCTTGTTTTCATTTCGTACTTATTTTCATTTCTCAAAAAATTCTTTTTCGCATTTTGTAGTCCTATTATTAATAATAATAATAATCGACAATTTAATTATAATTTTCATTTCATTTAATCAATAGTAGATTGCGTGCCTAGAGGAGAAAAATGATTTTCACTTCAATTTTAATTCAAATTTGTTAATTTAACTTTTTCAGTTCATTTCAATTTACCAAAATGAAGTCAATTCATCAATGAACAAATTTCAATATTTTCGCAAACTTGCACATTCTTCTGTAAGATTATAATAAAGAGCAATAATTGTCTTTTTCGAGCCCTGATCCTTATTAGGAACACAATACTGAATGACGTAATTCTAATCAAACTCGACCAAGCTGAACATTATAGCTGCAAATACACCAGAGAATAAAAGCCCTGAAACCATTTTCCACAGGAAAGAGTGAATCAATCGTTTTTTAAATGGCTAAAAAAGAAATTAACGAAAAAAATATTTTGAGCGTAAAATAATTTAAAATAATTAAAGAATTAATAAAATAATTAAAGAATTAATAAAATAATGAAAGAATTAATAAAATAATTAAATAATTAATAAAATAATTAAATAATTTTTATTTTAAAAATCTTACCTGTAATTTTGCCAATGGAATGATGTCGCAATCGTTAGGACGGTGCCACACTGTCTTTTGTGAAGTTGCATTATAATAATAAAATCTCGATGTGTTTTGATCAAACAGCTCCCACCATTGATTATTATCCGTTTTCTTTCTGCAAATAAAAAGGAGAGGCGGTAAATAGACAAACGTTATTCGAGGAAGAGGCAAATCTGAGACTCAACAGACTCTTCTTTCAAACAGCCGACTGAATGAAGAAGTTACTCCAAATCAAATTATTCATAACTTCAAGAATTAACATTTTAATTAAGCAGCATTCTTGGAAAATAAAAATATTTTGCCCATCAAGAGTGCTTTTTCAAGATCAGAGTTACCAACAAATAATTAAATTATCAAAGAAAAAGTAAAGCACAAAAAAATGTGAAATAAAGTACAAAATAAATAAATGTACAAATAAATACAAAAACAAATAAATACGAAAACAATACGAAAACAAGTACGAAAACAAATTGAAAATCAAATACGAAAACAAATACAAAATCAAATATATGCAAATAATACAAAATACCAAATATTTTATGAAATTAAGAAAAAATTGCACAAGATTTTCAAGAATTAATTTTAATAGTTTGGTGAGAGGAAGCAGTAGATGATTTTATTATTGGAATTATAAGTTGAAAATAAATGAGAGAAAGATTTTGATAAAGGGTTTTGATAAAACGTATTGAGGCCTTCAATTTGACGTAATGGATAAAAATTAATATTGAATGAGCTGCTAGGCTGCATGAATTACAATACACCAGGGGATTAAATCTCTGGGCAACTATGAGGTATCCTGACCACGAATGCAAAGCTCATCCTGCATTTCTGATGGAATTTAATGCTCGTTCACTAAACACGTTCAGAAGATCTGTGTCAGCGATGTACAACCTTTGACCAGTAAACTGACTGCTCAGTACAAACAGTTCTGACAAATTTATTTAATCGCAGAAATATTAAATGGAAATTAATCAATTTCACAATTCACAGCTCTTCAATCAACACATTCATTTTATACAAACTTCAAGTCCACGTTTCTTATCAACAATTTAAATTCAATTTTATACTTTCCTTTTCCATTTTTATCTCAAAGG
This sequence comes from Ganaspis sp. Gsp50, assembly GCA_011057455.1. NCBI lineage: Eukaryota > Metazoa > Arthropoda > Insecta > Hymenoptera > Figitidae > Ganaspis > Ganaspis sp. Gsp50. Next base: position 22,815 of record WNHD01001109.1, read on the forward strand.
GTTTTCTCAAAATTGCAATTAATATAAAAAAATATTTAGGCAAAAATGCATACAATATTTTGATTATTATTATTTATATTATATGTTTATTATATATTATTATTTCTTTTTATATTTAGTTATTATTGTTTGTTCCTTGTTATTTTTGGAAAAAATAAATCAATTATTATTTTTTTTCGAATCGCTGATAAAGCGTTGTGGATTCCAAGCAGGTAATTTTAATCCGAAAGTATCGAAAAATTGATTTTCAAAAACTTATCTCTTTTATTGTAAAATAAAAAACTATTGAATTTTCCAAGATTTTTGGTAAATACGTTTTTACGCTTCTTTTAAAATATTATTCCCCACTTTCGGCTAGTTAAAAAATTGAAATCAATTCTCAGAATCAATTGGAATCTGGAAATATGAAAATTTATGCCGAGATTTGTCTGAAAAAGCAATTAAAATTTGAATAGATAAAATCTATCGATTTAAAATTTACTGTTCGCGACTAATTATTTTGTGAGATAAGATTTGTGAGACAAATGAGTAGTTTTTTGAGCCGTAAATATGGTGGAAACAATTAGAGATAAATTTTATTATTGAAAAATTATTAAATTGCGATCTAGCTAATAAAACAAAGATAAGGACAAAATATATGTAGGACAAAAAAGAAAAGATTTGAAAGTTCAGAGTGCCCTTAAGCTACAGGATGCAGATATATGAAGCTCATGCCTGCAGTCTGGCGAAAGATCGATACCCTATATTCTTTCTTCAACTTATCATTCCAATATTTTCATGAGATATTACCTTGCAAATGTTAACTATCCTATAAATCAGAAATTAGCTATCGATATAAAATGACAATTCATAACTGAAATTAATTTCAAACAAAATTCATGACCCACTGCATAAAATAAGTGATTAGTCTTGTATTTTATTTTTACTATTTATGAACGGGTTTAAAGAATTTTAAAAAGCCCTTTCGCGCATAGGCGATAAATATAAAATTATAAAAATAAGTAACGAAACAAAAATACGAAAATCAGAATGAAATACTAATTCAGTCAATGACTAACATTTTAAAATGAATTTTCAGAATACTATATTTTAAAAAATAAAAATAAAATAAAAATGTGACCGAAAAAATGTTATTAAAAATAAAAAATAAAAATGTAATCTAAAAAATCTTATTAAAAATGAAAAAGTAATCGAAAAAATCTTATTAAAAATAAAAAATAATGAAAAAAAAAATAAAAATGTAATCGAAAAAATCTTATTAGAAATACAAAATACAAAAAAAAGCGTAAAAAGCATCTAAAGTTGAAGAAATGTTTTTGGTAGCGTTCAAATAAAGATTATGCATAAGTAAATTTGCATTTCTTGTTGAATTTCTGGATTTAGTTTATGTTTCAGTGGGTGAATATCCAATAATATTTTATGGATCTAGCGAAGATTTGCAGAATGCAGTTATCCAAAAATAGGCACTCGAAAGTTGGGAATGTTTGTTCTAAACCATAAACAATTTTCGCTTGAGTCATATAGAAAATGGATGTCAAATTCCTGACTTTGTGAAAGCTAAAATAGAACCATTGCTTTAATACTAGTTCTATGAACTACTACTCTAAAAATAAGTTATCGGTTTTGGAAAATACTTACACAGGCACACCTGGTGGAGGATCCCAAACACATTCCCCAGTTGTCAGATTGGCATACATGTGTTCCTTCGTCCGTGGCTCGATGATCTCCACCCATTCCATTCTACTGAAATTCAAATCATTCGTATCAATCAATAATAATTATAATTTAACAATATATTAACAAAAATAAAGACTAAAAAAATAGTAAATTAGTCAAATTTTTAATTGAACAATGATTATAATCTTTCATTATAATCATTCATTATAATCATTCATTATAATCATTCATTATAATCATTCACTATAATCATTCATTACAAACATTCATTATAATGATTCATTATAATCATGAATAATTATTCACTATGTCGATTATTATTACGAATAATCATGAATTATTTAATAATTATTAAATTATTTAAAAAATTTAATTGAATAAATCATGAATTGAATTAAATCATGAATAATTGTTCATATTATTAAATTATTTAAAAAATTTAATTGTTTTAAATTAAAATTATTTGTATAAAAATTATTTCTTCTTCTTCTTCAATTTGAGTGGCCTTGGTGCGACCAATTCAATCGCACGAAATATAAAAATTATTTAAAATCAAAAAGTAAATAATAAGAATGATCTACTACTGAAAGTAAATATTGCAAATATTGGGACAAACAGCCAGAAATAAAATTCAGTCCTAAAGGAGTGAAAAATAATAAATAATGGATGAAGAGAAATAAAAATAGAAACTCGTAAAGGAAAGGAGCACAAACTTACTATGAAAGGAAGAAACGTTTGTGAGAATCTACACTTTGAATTTCGCTTATAATGTAAAATTGAGTAATAAACAAAGGGTAATCCCGAGAGGGAAATTATTCAATTTTATCACATTTATTTACTGTCATTCCCCTTCAAATTTAAAAAGTATATCAGCAGTTCTAACTGGCATCATTGACTTACAAAAGTTTATCATTCCTGCATTTGGGTTATATATACAAATTTATCACATTCTAGAAAAATAAAAGAGCCCTTATAATAACGTTCTGTCTCAAAAAGAAGTCCTATTTTTAAAATATTTTTAAAACCTAAAAAAACATTGCATAAAAAAATTAGGTAAAATAGTTTCCGGTTTTGTTAAGCAGTTTTTATTTTTAAGTTTTATTTGGATTTATAGTAATAATGTTTCTACTTTTTATAATTAGTGTATTTATATTTCTTAGTGATATTTATGATTTTATTTTATATTTCTCAGTGATATTTATTATTTTATTTTATATTTCTTAATTATATTTATTATTATATTTTATATTAATATATTTACTATTTTTTTATTTATATTTTTTATTTTAACTGATATTTCTTATTTTCATTTATATTTTTTATATTATTATTTTTTTATTTATATTTTTTTCTTTATTTATTATTTATTTTTGTTATTTATTTACTTACAGTCAAATTTAACGCTATTGAAGGTGAAAAGAAGGTTTTCCAGGAAAGCAAATTTATAACATTTGAAAAAAAATGTCGAAAGTAGCTAGTACTTAAATGACATGCAGAAAGAGCTCGTTATGAACCGCATTAAACATAAAAGGGATGTACTTAAAATTAAGCGAAGCATAAACATAAGGTTGGGAGCACCACTTTCATTGATTCCACTTAAAATTAAATGAAACTGGAAATTCTAAAGAATCTTATGTCATGTTGTTTATGGCTTTGAGAGCACTACAATCTTCATTTAAACTTGTACTAAAAGAATTGAATCTTTGATAAAATTAACTCCACAGAGGAAAGAGTAAGTACTTTTTTAAGTCTCTAATGGAACAAGAAAATTGAAGTACATTTTCAGTCTGTGTAATAAACGCTTTTTTTCATTTTCAAACAAAATAGAATTTTCAACGAAGCTTGAAACATCATTCTCAACAAAATACAAACTTCTCAACAAAAGCATTATTTTAATAAACATTATTTTAAAAAACATTAATTTAATAAACATTATTTTAATAAATATTATATTTTAATAAACATTACTTTAATAAACATTACTTTAATAAACATTATTTTAATAAACATTATTTTAATAAACATTATTTAAAAAAAACATACCCAAAACAAATTTCGTACAAAGCGTATTTCTTAATAACAAAATAGAAATATTTCTTAATAATAAACCTATTGTTGAAACACTTGTTTTTAACCTCATCTCTTCATCCATTGTTTTATGAAATGATTTCTATTGTTTATTCATTAATTAAGCCGAATTACGAAATTCTAAACCCACTTGTTGAAGCAAGAAAACAATTACTAAATTTACAATTTAATAATTAATAAATATAACCATAAAAAGAAAATTGATATATATTATTCATTATATATAAATTATAAGAAATTTCACAAAAATGATAAATTTGCATCTCATTAATAAATTATAATGCTTGTTTACAATTTATGAATAAAATGCAGAATATGCAGGTTTAGAGCTGCAGTTTACGACTGAAAACAAACGAATTCCACAAACGGAGGGTAATAAGAAAAAAATGAGCTAGAGTACTTGGAAAAAAAAAATTCGCAAGATGAGAAATGTTGGTACAGGTTTAAGTGTGAACTGTCACTTGTTCTCCCTTTTCCTGTGACAATCGATGAAAATGCAGGCTGCGAAACCGGCTGATGTCATGCTGGTCGTTTAATTGGCACAAATAGTCCGCGCAAATTTATCTATGTGGAGATCGGTACGCGAAAGTGCAAAAAAGACGAGCACGACATGGACAAAAGATAACAAGCGAAACAAGTGACAGGAGAGAAAAGAAGGGTGCAGCGCGAGTCTTATGGTCCCACCCAAAGCCAAGCTGCGTTGCCTAAGATCTTAGATACCTGATTATCAGGTACAGAAGATTATTTACATTTCCAAGAATTTTGATGATTAAATTATCGGCAAATTTTATCACAAGAAATCAGCACAAAACTTTTTTCAAATAATCAGCGCTATCTTTTCTTTTCTGTTCACACTCGATTCGGAGAATTTTATCAATTGTCGTAAACAATATTCAAATTTGATAACTTACTTTTCAGATGCCATTCTTTGCGATAAACCGCTCCTTCGGAAAATCCGAGGATTCACCACGTTCTATATCGCGTCACTGAGCACTGGTTTTCGATGCTCTTTTTTCCCGTGACACTTTTCGTCACACACGACTTTTAAATGACAATGACACTTGGATTTAGTAACTTGTTTTGTTCCATTGCTGCAAGTGCGACTGCAAACAGAATTGCAAATCTTGACTTCTTCATGACAGAGAATCACTGGCGGCCATCTTCCTCCTGACCCAAACCCGATCACTATACTGGATCTAGTTCACAGTTTATAATAATTGCATTACGACAATCCTCGCGGTGCTTGTCTCAATCTTTAGAGTGTATTTTATCACTTGGTAGAAGCTGTGAAAGTAGAGTTTATTCACAAACTAACAGAAGGAATGAAGCTTTCGCTTTCGTCAGACTTCGCGTTTTAAAATGCTGATTCGTGCGTGTATTGGTAAGGGTTGACTAGATTTTTATCTTGACAGGACAATTCAGAAACACAAAATTTTTACAAGATTTTGATAAAACTCTGCTTTGACTAGACAAGAGTTTGTTATTTTTAATACATTTCTGGTTTTGACAATCAATTGTGTCATTCTTGAAGAGAAAAACAGAAACTTTAACCCGATTTTAAATAGAGCAGACGACACATTATTGCAATTTAGATTAAAGCACGAATCACAGTTCTGTTAGGACTGTTTTATCAATCGAACGAATCAGAAGGCTTCTTTTGGAAAAGTTGGTTATAAAGCACCAATCAGAATTCGTTTCCCTTGTATCTGATTGGTTAGGATTAAAAAACCATTTATCGGCTGTGAACGAAACTGTGTAAAGAGCTTTATAGCATTCATTATCAACTGCGGGAATTTGTCCGTTACTTTATCATCAAAGGGCAATGAGTGAAGAGCGTAGTATCGTAAACAAAAGTTTGTTATTTCGTTTATAAAAGTTTATTCCCATTATGTATCCAAAAGTTCTGAATTATTATTTAACTAAATCAGTGAATTGTCAGTGTAGTGTATTATCAGTTGTGGCTAAATTACCAGTGGTGTCTTTATCAAGAGAAGAGGATAAGAAAGCTAACCTAATTATCGCAGTGTTGACACTCGGCGCCAAAATCATCGTTAGCGTTGGTCTGATATAAATTGAGATTTTGTGGATTTTTCATATTATTGAACCTAATTTTAGGAACAGTGGTGAGTAATTTTCTTATTTCGATCGAAATTTAACATTTATTGTGTAATTGTTGTATAGATTAATGATGTTGAATTGCGGAATTATTGTTGTCACATAGTTCCTAAACAAACAAAAGAATTGACGAATTTGTACAGTAAAGTATGCAATTTTATAAAATTTTCATTAAAATATGCTAAGTAAGAAAATCTGATAATTGCAGAATGTTAAAATGATGAATGAATTAAAATTGCAGAATGTTAGTTTGCGTACAAGCATTTATTGTAGGGCTGCACACGAGACGAGACTCTACATGCAAAAGTCTCGTCTCGTCTCGTCTCAGCAATGGTAAAGTCTCGTCTCGTGTGCAGCCCTAATTTATTGTTTTCGACTATTGGCATTTTTTCCCGATTTGTTTTGCAATTGTATCGAGAACTACAGCTTTTTTTATGACTATAAAACAGAAAGTTTGATCTAATTAAACACAAGATATGCAATTTAAATAAAAGTAAATAATATATATTTTATAATGAGAAAAAGATAGGAGCCTTTCTTTTTTTCAAATTTTTTAACTCTGTAGCTATTTTTTTATAATTTTAATTGAAATTAAAATGTAAAATGAAGAAAAAATGCAAATAGTGAAATGTTTTAAGTAAATTTTTAAGGGAAAAAGGAAATAAACTATGTTTTAATGAAAATTAAAGCAGTGATGATAACTTGCTGGAGAGTAGCGCACTCTTCTGATAAAATTTGTAGTTAAGGTGTAATGATAACTTATCGACAGGAATTTCATTCGTTATTTTTCAAGATTCCTATTTTATTTACTGCTGGTATTAAATTTAAAAATTTATACATGAATATAGTTATTAAAAATAAAATGTATAGTTACTACATCGAACATACTTAATATTAAATGAAAATTAATTTTTTTAGAATATTTATATTTTTCTAAATACTTAAAATACATATTATAAATTAAACCACAGTGAATAATTAAGACTAACATTAAGACTAACAATTCAATGAAAAATCAAAAAAAGATAATTTTATTCAAACCACTACTTAAGTGGTTTTATATTTTATTCTTTAAAAAAAAAGATTAATTTATAACTGTCAAAATTACATTTTTTCGTCTAATTTGTAAAATTTCAATTCTTAAGCAAGTATGAAGAAAAAACTGTAAATAAAGACGGCTAAAAACTTGTTTTAATGGTTTTTTAATTTATGACTACATTGTGTTAAAATTTTCAAAAAAATCGCAAGAAATTTGAGAAAAATAGTAATGCATTATAATTTCTTATTTATGTGTATAATTATATTATAACGAAGTTAAAGTTCACAACGTTTTTGAGCAACGATTTAAAATAACATGTTTCCATTTTTCTTTTCTATTTTTACTTCAAAAGGTTTTTTTTGCAATTTTTTATTTAAAAAACTATGTTAACATAATATACGTTCATGGTTTTTTACTATTAATTTTACACATAATTAGACAGCTAAAAATATTCTGCTAAAGTATAAATATCTTTTCATTTTAGAGACAAAAATTAACATTTGTGTTAATTTTTTTTCTTTGACATTACATTTTTAACATCGAATCGCTCATTTAAAAACGATAATGCTAAAACAGCGACAATGTTCATCAGTCGGATAAAATTATTTCCTGCATTGAAATTTAATGAACAGAAAATCTTGGAAAATTGATACCATTATAAATTTGACCTACTGAAAGTGGCGCCTAGCCGATCATTATTGTAGAATCTATTGTCCCCCACTTTAACAAAATCTACCACGACCCTTCCCTTTTATCCAAATATGTGTCACCACTTATATCTGAAAATAAAGAGGTCACCTCTACCTCGTTGTTCTCAACTGAGATTTATCTCCTACTCTGAAAATACACACATTTAATCCAAGTATAAACCCTCTATGAGAATAGGTTTTTCAACCGAGAATGCAGCATGTTTTGTTAAAATCGCAAGATTCGAAATCAAATTCACTACATCTAGAACGAGCTAACAAATCCTGAGAATAATTTTCGCTAGTGGGGTCGAATCAATAAAAGGGTTGACCCAGAGACCCAGATACGAAGCTCCAAACCCGAGACCTCCTTTGAAATTAACTGATGATGGTTACAAACGACCTTGTTTTTCTCTTAATTTTGAGTCTCTTGACAAATAGATCCTTTCAATTATTCCTCAGTTTCAAATCAAACACCAAGTCCTATAACAGAGCTTTAAATAGAAACGACACATAAGGAATTTAAAACAAGTCCGCTAAGCTGGAGTGTCCACAGTACGAAATCCAAACCTCACCAAAACCAAAATTAAGGGCTCCTTTAGGGCTTTCAAAATACCCCTTTACAGACTCTCAACAAAATTCAAAAAGAAAAACCTGTGGTCACAAAAGTTAGGGATTTTTTAGGGCTCTCAAAATGCCCCATAGCAAACTCTAAAAAAATTTTAAAAATAATCTGTGATACTCTAGCTTAACGTTGTGGCTAGCATAACCACTAACTCTAAAACAACTAATAAGAAAAGGTTTACAGTAGAATTTATGGCTCATTTAGGGCTTTCAAAATACCCCATAGCAAACTCCCAAAAAAATTTAAAAAAGAAAACGTTCATCTGAACGAAATGTGCTTTTTTCGTGTTTATTTAAAACATAAATAATAAAAAAAGTAAGTATTTTAAAAATTACTTTTATAAACAAAAAATAGGAATATATTTATTTATACCTACAATTTTACCATTAATGCTGCTATTTTAGTAAATAGAAGAATATTTATAAACGAATTTGAAAGAAAGAATATTATACAGAAAACTTTTCGTTCATTTAGACATTCGGAATTTTCTATTCATCCGAAAAAAATGTTGCAAATTTCACCGTCATATTATGAAGTCTGTATATGTTTAAAAAAAAATTCTGCTGCCTTTTATAAAACGAGAAAATGTAAGCTCTGGACATTTCTTCAAACATTTGAACAAGATTTAAATTATTTGCCGTGAAGAGCAACATTTTGAAAATGCAAATTAAAAAGACTCAATTTTTTGTGTATATTTCGAACTTTAGTGGAAATAAGTGATCTAAATCTCTTTTTATGAATATAAAAAGCGAGATCAAAAGTTCTGAAGATTCAAATGAACGATTTTTCTGTAAGTTTTTTTTCAAATCCATTTAAAAATATTATTTTTTTCTTACATTTAATTACTTTATAGTTACACCTTAAATGGTAAAATATTACCATATTGATTGTATTTATGTATTGTTTTTTATGTTTATTTATGTATAGTTTCTATATTTCTATATATATTTTCTATTCCTACATATTTCTATTTTTTTTTCAAAGTAATTTTTAAAATACCAAAACGAAAAAGCACATTTCTCTTAAACGAGCGTTCAGAACTATAGTGATCTTTTTTTTCTTTCTACTCTATATATAATTATCAATTAGTGAAAAGTGGTTCCTAAATTAAAATTAATAAGAACTTAAATTATGCCCATTTTCTTCCTTTTGAAGCAAATTTTTGCTTCCTCGTAGAGAGGAATTTTTTAAGTATAATTGTTTTCAAAAACTTGTGGAAATTTTTACTAATTCGAGTTGGAGACTTTTCACTATAGGTATTTATATTCAGAGAACAACTGGCAACATAATATGAGAAATGACAAAATATGAGAAAAAAATAACAAGGGTTGTTGGTTTTGTATGATATCGAGTATGATATTCTTTAGATTAAAAAAAATTTGCTTTCCTATTCGAAAAATTCAAATTTGAAAAATTAACACAACTGAAATTATATGAGAAAAAATTTCTAGCTGAACTTATTGAATTTTCCATTCAAAAATTGTATTTCGTGATGTGAAATTTGTTTGGTTTGAGAGGAATTTTTTTGGAATTGTATGGCAAAAGTCTTTTGACTTTATCTTGATGTGCTTACAATAAGGAAAGCCTTGGTCGTTACGGGTAAATGGATTCTAATAATTGGTCAGACGTAGATTATTTAAAGCAGTTTGCTTTAAGCTTTAAGCACTTTTCAGCTTCCAGGTCGCTAAGCCATAAGGTAAATTTACCTGAAACGCCGATATTCCTCTAAAATCACTGAAAGTATAGAACCAGAACCGAATATTTTCTTTACTTTGTAACCTCAGCGTGAAAATATTTTTTAAAAATATTTTTTTCACAAAGCGGCTAATTTTTTGTCATCCCTTAGATTTTATACGCTTTTGAAATATACCTTTCTTTGTCTGTATTATTGACAATTTTCAGAAATCAAAAAATAATCTTTTTTCTTGCGTTATTTTTGTCATTATGTTATACATACATTATGTTTTACATTATGTTTTACATTATGTTTTACATTATGTTTTACATTATGTTTTACATTATGTTATACATTATGTTATACATTATGTTTTACATGATGCTATTATTAAATGAATAATATAATTATAAACTTGAATTTCATACAATTCTTTTATTATATTTTAATTTAATTTTATAATGTAAGATATGAAAATATTTGGTTGTAATTTATTTTATTTTTCATTTATATAAAATTGTGTCAAAAATATGTAAGGGAATTTTAATTTGGTTTCTTTTTACATATTATTTTTTTTTAATTTTATTTTGAAATTGAAATTTATTAACATTTTATTTTATTTTATTTATTAACATTTTTGTGCACGATCAGGGATTAAAGTGAATTAAAATTTTAATACTTAATGCAAATCTTCTTATACCAGATTAGTGTACTAAAATGGATAAAATTGTGCTTAGCATTGCAACGAGTTAATAAAAGATAAATAAGAATTAAACATTGAAACTGTTGTTAATAATACTCGTAATTTTACTTTATCTACATATATTACAAAATCTTTTCCTTGCAAATAAAAACTGTTAAAATAAATACACATTTGAAAAACATTTTCAAATATTTATATATGTTTCTATAAAACATTTCACTTTTTGCGTCTATCGATAAATATTATATTTTAACTTAATGTAAGAAATTACATATTCTCAGCAATATACGGAACTGTAAGCACTTTTTTTATTTAATTGAACTCTCTAAATCTGAATCAGTGGTAAAATTTCCGCCTGCGGAAAAAAGCACAAAAATCTTATATCCTTTGGTATAGCATTAAAAAGAATTAAAATGTACACGAAATGTTGCTTTTCCTGATGCAGAAAAAGCACTTGATGTTGAAAATCGTCCTATTGATATCGTTGATAAGACAAAAGTACCAAGAAAGATGGTCGGGAGTGGCGTAACCCGGTTTCCCAACAAAGATCGTTGTATAATCGGTCGTTCTTTCCCTGTGGAAAACTGGAGTAAAACGCATGCGCGCCGATATTCGGGCCAAGCCAGAATATGCGCCCCATAGAGACTTTGATATATGACTATCAGCAATCAGGCACGATCTCACATTTTTTTTCTAAATTCATAAGCAGTACTTTCAGATATTATTCTTACTTATAACTTTGACAAACTTTTTATTCTTATCTCAATTATAAAAAATGCAACTTTTTTAATCAATATTCTGCATAGTAAATCGCACAAAGATGCACACGTTTTAAGAAGGAGGTTATAAATGTAACCGCGCTTAATTTTAGAAACGTTTATGAATCTAAAACGTTTCCTTTAGCTATATGTATAATAAGTAATCCGTCTTAATTAATAATAATCAGTCAAAATTTTACTGGTTTAAAATCAGTGGAAAAATACTTAAAATTGACTGTATAGATTACTAGTGATTTACTTTATTATATAAATTACTAATGATTTACTTTACATAAAATATTAATGATTTAACCCGAAAGGGTATACATAGAAGGATAATAAAACAAAAAATACTTAAGATTACTTTGAAATATTTAAAAATCTACTAATGATTTTATTTATTATTTATTTATATAAATTACTAATGATTTACTTTACATAAATTAATAATGATTTACTTTACATAAATTACTAATGATTTACTTTATATCATACTAATAAAGATCGAATTTGAAATGAAAAATGAGCCTTTTTTGGGTAAATACACTCTTCATTTTGGTATACTTAATTAGAGGAGAGTTTGTGAAAGGAGTGACACAAGGAGGTTTTTTAGAGTCTCATATTTTTTGTATATCTTTCTAAGTGTGGTAGCACTGTCACACCCCTTAGCTCGACCCCGATGCCCACTTACACAGTCTCTTACGAGTGTTCAACTACACATACACAAGTATTCTCGGTTTTTGGGTCATGGAATCTGGTACTCCAGAGAGCATACCGCACACCTATCTATGACACCTAACATTCACCAAGTGCACTATAAAGGGTAATAATTGCCCCTTATTGTAGGCTTAACTTGTGTAGCAATACGATTATTTAGCAGCGATGAATACCATTTACTCGGCACAGCAAAACAGCGTGAAATCATTCCACGCTAACTTTTTGTGCTCCATATATTTATCCTTCTTTTATAATACGTCATGTACATATAACGCACAACTTCGAGTGGAAAAAACTTCCATAATTCATTAATAATTTCATTTTAGCGTCAGTATATAACTAACTTTTAGGCTTTTCTATAATACACAGTGGGGCGAATTTCAAAGAAAATTATTTACAATTTATTACAAAACTACTTGATTTCTTTCTAAATTTAAATTAGTCATTTTCTATATTAATAAGGAAAAAGTCGCCTACACATTGAAATGGTAAAATGTCACTTTTGAAAATAAAATCACCAGGTTTTAGGAAACAGAAAAAAGAACTACTAATTTACTAATCAAATTAGCATTGTTCTGCCTAAAAGAATATATAAAAAAGTGAAAAAAAGATAATCCTATACATCCTACATCCTGGAGTAGACAATCCTACAATATTAATTTACTAATCAAATTTGTAGATTTTTACTAAAAAAGGTTGTTTTCTTCAAAAAATTATTAAAATTTTATTATTGCAATGCGTGGACGACTCATATTAGTATATAGAAAATGACTAATTTAAATTTGGAGAGTGGAATCTTTCGATTGAAAAATATGCTTCAATTGAACGATTTTAATAACGCAGAATGCAGATCGAAATTTTTTGTTTACTAAAATTGAAGGTAAATTTGAAAAGAATTCTATTTCTGGGAAATTAATTGTAATTCCAGATGACGACATTTTGATAAATGCGTATGCATATTGAACCGTAGGAATTTCTTGATGCATTTCATTATAGAATTAATCAAATACTTGGTTTTGAAATTCGTTGAATTTTTCACGGAAAGTGAAGTATAAATAGAAAAAAATACTATACAAAGTGTTTACTAATTGCTTTTACATAATTATTATACGAAACTAGAGAAATGTTATAGAAAACATAGAATATAGAATAAACAGATGAGTTATCAAAATGGAGCATAAAAAACTGAAATTAAATGAAAATATGGAAAACAAAAACACAATTGAATGAAAATTAGAGGTTTTAAGGAAAGAGTAAGAAATCGATGTAAAAATATATTTATAATAATGTGATATCCGCATATATAGTCTATCTCTTTCGCTCTCTGGATTTCTCGTTTAATAATGGTACTAGTACTCGTTTAATGATAATTAGATGTAAAATAGGAAACGACGATGTGCGTTTGTCGATAGTCGATTTATCAGTGTATTTGAGGACATGTATAATAATGTACAATTGCAGTACGTAACAATTATAACCAGAATGTTAATTATATTTTAGTATATATCCAGTTTTCTGATAATGTCCAGTTTACTGACAACCAGGGTAATTTTAGCAAAAAATGGGGTAAATATGTTTGCGCTGGTTTTTAATTTTAAAATATTTGGACGCTTACTGCAACATATTCAATAACAATTACAGTAAGCGTCAAATACGAACAATTAAAACTTGAAAATTACTTGAATTAATTAATGATTGAATTTGATTAATTATTACACTGCAAAAACAGGTGTGTTTAGGTGGTCATTTTTAAGACGTTTATTGCCATCTTAAAATTTGAACCAATAAGGAAGCGTCTTACCTTATTTCCACCAATAAAGAATACACCCTAAACGTCTTAAAATGACTAAACGTCTTAAAATAAGACACCATTTTTTGCAAAATTACTTTTAAATAACTTGGACATTCAATTAAAAACTAGCGAGTATATAATTACCCTGAAAGTTGAAATTACCCGGTTTTGACAGTGTATGTTTAAAACTGACCAAAATTCACCATTTTAAAGTTTTGAACAAGTAAAAAGCATTTTTTGTAACAAAATTGAAAAAGAACGGTACACAAAATTAAATGAATGTGTTGAAAGCTATAATTTGTCAACTCAATATAATTAATCTATGAAAAACATCGTCTATTCAAAAGACTGCAAAACATTTTATCTATCCCGTTTGGAAGTTTTCTCTCTAAACTTTCCAGACTATTCATTATTCTGACAAAACAATTTGTTTTAATCAAACAACAAAACTTGTTTGCCGACAGTTTTTCCTATTCGAGTATTCTTTTATTTGAATAGAATCCACTTTTAATCGAAACGACATTGTTTAATTGAAACAAAAGTTTTTATAAGTCCACGCAAGTCAATTATAATTATACAGTATATCAAGTCGGTTAAAATTTGTAGATAATTGAAAAGATTTCAGCTTTTACAGAGTTACAATTAGAGTAACCAATAATTATATGAGAAAGTTTCAAAAGGTTATAGGCTTTTTACAAACTCTGCTAACTTCTTTATTAACTATTAAATGACCCCATTGGAAGTAATGTTCGAAAACTCCATTAATTCTTAATTTCCATCTTGAAAGATTCTTTGAAGGGACTTCAGTAGATTTCTTCACTTTGTAAAAAGCAATGAATAGTAATTTCAAAAAATGGTTACATTTTACGACCGCAAAGAGGTATAAGTGCGATACTCAGTGAAAAATAATGTAGGCTTTGTTATGAAAGACGAAAAGTAGAACAAACACACAATAATAGGGCTGCACACGAGACGAGACTTTACCATTGCTGAGACGAGACGAGACGAGACTTTTGCATGTAGAGTCTCGTCTCGTGTGCAGCCCTACACAATAATGTATATATGAGGAACAATATAACAGAGTTTTCTAATAAAACAAAAACAGTATAACGTAGCATTTTGTAGTAAAGAGACGTAATGTTTTCTAATAAAGAGATAATAAAACACAGTTTTCTAATAAACCGGGGACAATTCGAGAATATGGAAATTAGAGTTTAGCCGCAAAATATATGCTTTTTGTGGTTTGGCATGCATTTGCATGTTTTAATACGGGAAAATAAAGAATGATGAATAGTATAATATTTCTTTTTTAAAATTACTCCGGAAGTACGAAATACGAGTGAAGTAGTATATTGTGATGAAGAGAAATGAAACGTATCTTTTCAGTAAGTTCGTACGACGTACGTGAAGCTTAGTATCGTGCAATTACTTTGATTAAAGCAAATTGTGAAACGAGCAAGAGTAAAGGGAGAAAGAAGCTGGGAGTCAAGAGATTAAATGAATGAAAAAGAATTGCCTTTAAAAATATAGAACACATTTTATTTTAATCTTCTCTAACAACTTTTAATTACTCCGCGACAGCTCTTAGTTAAATTTGCCTTTTCTTTATTTCTCTTTCTCTCCAATTTTATTAATAAAAGAACGAAAAGAACGAAAAGAACGAAAAGAACAAAAAGAACGAAAAAAACTAAAAAAAACGAAAAGAATGAAAAGAACGAAAAGAACAAAAAGAACAAAAAAAAACGGAGGAATCTAAAAATCGGCAAAATTTTTACATTTTTAAATAGGTTTTTCAAACTCGTTAATTTACCTAAATAAATAAATCTTATAAATAAAGAAAAGTAGGACAAGAAAGTAAAAACAAAAAGTAAAGAAATATGGAAAAAAGTGAAAAAAAGCAGAAAAGTAGAAGTTTAGAATGCAATATAAAAACACTATCACTTTCAAGCGAAGGAAATACAAAGGGATACTTTTTTTTATCCAACGAGGGAGGAATTTTAAAAAGAAAAAGTAAGGATGGGTTAAAAAAATGCGAACTTTTGGATTTTTTGTAAATAGTTTGAAATTTTTGGTTTAGCCGTGGTTAAAAAGCCTCGGAACTAGAGCATACGAAGCTTTTTCGTAAATGTGTCAACCCAACGTAAGGGATCAATACTCGCCCTCGTTCCACTACCTCTTCTACTTTAGCTCCTCTTTCTCTATTGGCTCCTCTTGGTCTCTATTTCTCTCATTATACAGATTCCTCTTCTGTCTCGCTATTAGTTTAACTTTTGCTGTATGTCCTACTTTTGCACCACACTCAATTACTTGCATCTCTTTCCAGCTTTTACTTATATATCAAAAGATCCTTATACAAAACTTTTGCTTTCTTTTCACCCTCAATGTTTTACTTATTTTTTAAATCTTATCCCTCTTCTCAAATTTTATCATTTCTCTCAAAATTTGACTATCATGCAAATACCTTTGTATTTCAAAAATAGTTATACTTTTTTCAGAAAAGAAAATACTTTTTCAGAAGTTAAATATGTACTTTCTTCACAAACAAAAATACTTGTTTCAGAAATTAAATACTTTCTTCACAAACAAAAATACTTGTTTCAGAAATTAAATACTTTCTTCACAAACAAAAGTACTTGTTTCAGAAATTAAATACTTTCTTCACAAACAAAAATACTTGTTTCAGAAATTAAATACTTTCTTCACAAAAGAAAATAGTTTTTTCACAAAAGAAAATATTGTTTTGGTGCAAAAACTTGTAAATTTCGTGTTTATTATGTTTGAATTCAATTCGATGTTTCCTAAAAAATTTTCATGATAAGAAATTATTGTATATAACATTGTGTATAACATTGTGTATAACATTTTATATAACATTATATATTCTTCCTAGTAAGAAGCGAAGGATTTTAGAAGCGAAGAATTACAAAAAAGGAAAGAATTTGAATTCTTATGAATTACATTTTTGTCCAATTCTTTTGTGTTGAATTTTCTTTGATCTTTCTTGAATTTGATCTTTCTTGAATTGAAAATAAACCCAATTTAATTGCAATTTAGAAATTTGCACACAGAAAGAAATGTTAATTGTCCGAAGAATGGGACTCGAGTTTTTTGCGTACAAGTTAATCACATAGCCGAATTTTGGAATTCAAAAGAGTTGTTTCTATTGTATTCTTTTGAATCCCATAATACTGAAATCGATAGCAAATTAAGGAAATATTAAAGTGGAATAGATAGGAGTTCGTCTCCATATGAAACTCAAACCCATATCGCAGAGAATACAATGGAATTGGACATAAATGGAATTGAAACAGATTGAATAATGCATAAAATCTTATGGAAAGTAACAAAATTTCTATGCATTTTAATTTCTCGCTTTTTATTGCGAAACGAAATTGACTGGAAGGGGTTCTTTAATTACAATAAATGCAATCTTTAAACGTTCTTAAAGGTTGTTTAATTACGTTTTTGTCACTTTTTAAGAATGATAGGCTTCATATGGACGGATTTTTTGTTTAATCATTATCAACATTAAAACAATATTTTGAGTTGTTATAATATTTTGAAATTGACCGACGAATATAGCGATTCTAGTTCAATATTTTGAGTTCATTAAAACGATCTTTTGAAGTCATTAAAACAATATTTTGAATTCATTAAAACGATCTTTTGAATTCATTAAAACAATCAAGGGAACAAAGTTCCTTACATCAACCAAATATTTTGCTGATATGAAAATTCAATTTCTCTGCAATCACATGTGATTCCTGCAGGAATAACAAAAAGTAAAAATAATCATCGATGGTTTTTTCTCTTTTATATAGAAAAAGATTATAAAAGATAGAAAGATTCTCTTTTACAGAAATAGTTTGTTCCATCGGGAGCTTTTTTACCGTCTAGATTTCAGATGCGACTTATCTCCGCGTAGATGATACTAGCTTTCGTCTTACTTTACGAACTTTCTTTCATATATGAAAGAAATGAGTATACTCATTTCTATCATATATTTGCCTATAGTAACAAGACTATAAGTTCTCTTTTGCAAAAACTTGCACGGCAATAAAAGCTCACTGCCTGAAAGCTCCGATCTACATTCGCAGATCTAGGACTAGTAAAACCTGTACTGACATTAAGTATTATAATTAGTGATGATATTATTTTTGCAATAGGCATGTCTGAACATATTCATTCATACATGAATGCATACATAGGCGCAATGATTATCGTCGGCCGCACAGGCAGGCGGAACCCCAATGTAAGCTCGGGAATGCTGCCAAATGGGTCAGAGCTCGAACTGGGGTCTCTTGTTGGGGCTCGATGGTAGCAACGGTGTGCGGGAGGAGGAAAGCAACCAGAGAGGGAGAGAAGCAGTCAAACTGATAGGGCTGATATTAGGGGTAAGAGAGAGGTCGGAGAAATGTAGGTCCGGGGGTGAAGAGGGCAAGGAGGGTTGGTCGAGTGAGAGTTGGAAGGCGAGGGTGGAATAGCTGGAGGAAAGAGGGTGGTTTGATCAATATGTCACCGACGCGACGCCGCCGCCCGAGAACCGCATGGTAACAAAGGCAAACTAAGGACTCCAACCAGTTGACAACATCAAATCTGTCCATTGTGCCTAAGTTCAAATTGAGCTTTATTTTCAGCACACGTTCGCGACAAAAAGAAAATCGTCACCGTTACGTCACGATTCATTTTCCTTCCTCTTTTCACTTTGGATTTTAGGCGGAAAAATATCTAATTGCATGAAAAACATTTTTCTGCTTTGGATTTTGAATCGAGAAGCTTTTTCGGAGATCTTGAATGCACTTTAAAAACTTGTGTTTAAGAAAAGTCACTTATACGTGTATTTTAGAAAATTCATGAACAGGTTTTGAAAAATTGCTGATTCTGTGCTTTCTAAATTTTAATCAGTGAATTTTCACTGATTAGCAGTGAATGGTCACTGAATGATTCAGTTATAAGTTATTCACTGAGAATCGTTGAATAGTCACTGGTTGAATAAGTGAAAAATTTTAGTCACTATTTGAATCAGTGAATTTTTGACTGCCTAATCAGTGACAATTCACTCACAGAAAAATTCTATTTAGAATTCTAGGTTAAAGAATTCTATAGGTTTAAGAATATCTTCTTAGCTCCTATTTAAATATATTCTATACTTAAGTTAAGTGTATAGTATTCTTAAAATAAGAATGTACTCTTATTTTAAGAATAGTATATTCTAAATTTAAGTACAAAATATACTAGAATTTTAAGAATATTTATATTTAAATTTAGTATACTATATATTTTTTTATACTATTCTTAAAATAAGAATATATTCTTATTTTAAGAATAGTATACACTTAATTTAAATATAAATATTAAATATTAAATAGGAGCTAAGAGGATATTCTTAAACCTAGAATACGGGTCTTTCTGTGGCTGCTTTTCAGTGAGATTCACTAAAAACCAGTGAATAGTTCGTTCACTGGTTAAATCAGTGACTTTTTCACTGATTCAAATTTAGAGAATGGAATCAACAGCTTTTTAAAAACTGCAATGAAAAAAGTTCTGTTCTGTAAAGGTGAATGAAAAACTATATTTTCTGAAAACTGACTATGAATTTTCAATAACCCACTTCTCATGATTTTAATCTATGGATTTTTACTAGAAACCAGATGATTGAAATTTATGTTTTTTTTTATTGATAGACCAGTGAAAAAACAATCGAAAATTTCAATACCACATACTAAGTTTTTTAATTGTCTTTCCACTGTTGATAAAAAACCACTGAAATTCCAGTTCTTTGTCTGACTCTAAAAAATTCACAGATTGAGATCGTGAGAACACAGAAGAAACAAAATGTTATTTTTCAATGCTTCGCCTGTTAAATTCAAAGGTAAATTGAAATTCTGACTGCAAAAATTCAGGTTCATCGTGTAATTTAATATTTTGATTTTCTTGTGAAGTGGGGCATTGGAATTTCAGTCGTTTTCCACTAATTCGGTTTTAGAGCTATTTTTACCATTTTTGGGGGGGTTAAAATAACAAAGTAAACCACAGAGTTATTTTGACCCCAAAAAAATAGTAAAAATAACGTTTCATGTCATTTTATTTGGAGTCAAAATAATTCTGAATAATTTACTGTGAAATTAACCGAATTTCCCGAGGAATTTTCTTAAAATACAGAAAGCGAGACGGAAATATAGAACAGAGGATACATATTAAAAGAGGGATTAAATTATTTAAACTTGTCAATGAGCTTATTTGGTTTAATATTAATATTAGTGCCAGAAATACAGTGTATTTTATTACTGTAATGCATGTATGCATATAATATAACCCTTTGATGCTTTATTGGTTAGATTACATTTCATTAGCTACTGCGACTCTTTAAACAGAATTATGGTTAATTGAAATGATTTACTGATGTAATGTATATTAGTTACAATATAGTTATGGATGTGTTGATGTCCTAAATTAATTAATCAGTGAATTACAAATATGTGTTAATAGATAATCTAGTTTATTTATGAATTGATCGGATATTAAGTTTACTTCTGTTTTTGTTGTTTTCTGCTGTTTTTGTTGGCACTGCATTTTATTACATTTGGAAGGCATTATTTTATTAAACTATTTTCTTGTGCTATTTCATTAAACGATTTTATTGGACTATTTTATCGTACTAGTATAGTTTTATTATTTTTCTTTTTACTTCTTCCTGCAAGTTAAACTAAAAGTCTCCTTTTCCATTCAGTTAATTCGTCTGGGAAAATTGAATCGTCCAATAAAGTTTAATTAGGTCGCAATTGGAATAGATTCCTTCTTTTTACTTCTACAGAGTTTTCTTTTTGAAAATATATTTGTTTTTCCTGATGATATTTTGAAGCATTTGGTACCGTATTTTATTTTCATAGGAAAAAGTCTCAAACATGCGTTTGTTACTTCTTTTTCACATGTAGATTTCATTTTGTTTATATTATTATGTTTATTATATTTTGTTTATATTTTACATTTTTTTTAATTTTTATTTTACATTTTTACGTTATATTTTTCATCAAAGTTTTTCAAATCAAACAAATATATATTTGTTTGATTGAAACTATATCAAAATACATATATATTTGGAGATAATGGATTTAAGTCTTTTTGACATTTGAATGCTTTCTTTAAGATTCGTTAAGGTAAAAATAGTAAATTGCAGTAAATTTTTGCAATCTAATATTCAGTGGAAAGGCGACAATTGACGCTCTTTACGCTTTCGTCTGTCTAGTTTCTATAGTAAAATTATAAACTGCAGACTTACGTCCCACTTGCAAACTCGCCAAGTAAAGACTTATGCAACTTTGTCCAGGAAACGGTTGTTAAAGTCTAAACTACGTGGAATAACCCTAATGATCGTTACGAGTGAAACTTCTTTAATGTTCGATTTTGCAAACACATTACAAGTTACAGCCGTTCATTTTTTTAGAGTTCATTCATCATATACACACACAATTTATGGACAAGGAGAATTTTTTATCCTTAAAAAAACCTTATAGAAACTTAGAAAACAAAGAATTAAGAGTTATTTTAACGTGTATTGCTTGTATTTTAACATAAAAATTGAGTCAAGTTATAAAATATGGTGATTTGCGTTTCCAAAAATGGAATTTTAGACTTAAGGACCGAAACATTAGTATAAAAATTTAATAGAGGAGTTATTCTCCTTAAGAATTATCAGAAAGTTGTTTTAGAATTGCAAAAGATAGGAGCTCTGTTTATATATGTATATAAAAGTTGACTAAGAAAGCAAAAAAGCACTTGGAAAGGCAACAAAATTTGTATTTCAATTATTCTCTTGCACAAAACCGTACTTTTTTACAAGAAAAAGTAAATTAATTATTAATTGTTAATAGTTAATAGTTAATAGTGCAAAAGGAGTTATAAATTAAGTGATCAGAGCTAGACGAATTTAATTGTTATTATGTGAACCTTTACATTAAATGAACATTTACATAAACAAAAAGTTAATTTCTTTCTTTATACTTATTACTCTTTTACTAATAATATTTTCCATTATTTTTGTTACAGGAAAACGTAAGTGATTTAAAGCAAATGATGGAAACGTTGCAGTGAAGAAAAATGATTCATATTTTATTACAAAGCAGTTCAATAAGGTAAGATTAATGAAAATTATATTATTTTCAATTTATCGCTGGAGCCTTTTCACTAGTTTTTTGACAATTTGTCATGCATCATAATGGTCTATGATTCCTGCAGGAGTATTTCTAAAAATAGTTTTACAACTTTGAATTCAAACAGTTATGGTTGACAGTTTCTTTTTGAGTTAAACTCATATCGTAATCTTTTACATATAACTGGTTTTGAAGTGAATAGAATACCAATTTGAAATACATGAAGAATAGCGTTGATTTAATTACATTCATTTATCTTAAAAATTGCTAGATTTCTTACACCTTTCAAATACTACACTTTTTAGGACCAATTAGCACTTTAGCAAATTCTATACCGTAAGATTGCATTTTTAAAAAATGATATAATGCTTCACATTTTCGGAGATTTGACTGTGTTCCTGAAACTTTTTTTGGATTTTTCTTTTTGCATTCGATTCGGCATAAAAAAACACAAATTTTAGTCTACCCCCCAAACACTTTTTAGGATCAATTAGCACTTTAACAAATTCCATACCGTATATTTGAATTTTTAGAAAATGATATCAAGATTCACGTTTTTGAAAATTTGACTGTGTTCCTGATTTTTTTTTTGAATTTTTCTTTTTGCATTCGATTCGGCATAAAAAAATACAAATTTTAGTGTGTCTTTCAAACACTACACTTTTCAGAGTCAATTAGCACTTTAGCAAATTCTATACCCTAAGATTCAAATTTTAAAAAATGAATATCAAGCTTCACGTTTTCGAAGATTTGACTGTGTTCCTGAAATTTTGTTTCAGTTTTTCTTTTTGCATTCGATTCGGCATAAAAAAACACAAATTTTAGTGTACCCCCCAAACACTACACTTTTTAGGATCAATTAGCACTTTAACAAATTCCATTCGATTCGGCATAAAAAAATACAAATTCTAGTGTGCCTTTCAAACACTACACTTTTCAGGGTCAATTAGCACTTTTGCAAATTCTATACCCTAAGATTTAATTTTTAAAAAATGAATATCAAGCTTCACGTTTTCGAAGATTTGACTGTGTTCCTGAAATTTTTTTTGGATTTTTCTTTTTGCTTTCGATTCGGCATAAAAAAACACAAATTTTAGTGTACCCCCCAAATACTACACTTTTTAGGATCAATTAGCACTTTAACAAATTCCAAACCGTATATTTGAATTTTTAAAAAATGATATCAAGCTTCACGTTTTCGAAAATTTGACTGTGTTCCTGAATTTTTTTTTGAATTTTTCTTTTTGCATTCGATTCGGCATAAAAAAACACAAATTTTAGTGGGTCTTTGAAACACTACACTTTTTTGGATCAATTAGCACTTTAGCAAATTTTATACATAAATTTGAATCTTTTAAAAATGAAATCAGGTTTCACGTTTTTACAAAGTTGATAGTGTATAATGTATATGATTATTATAATTCCAATGTATTAGATAATATATTAGTAGTATACATTATGTTGTTGATTGACCTACATATGACTGTCCCTTGAGACAATTTCTATCGGTGCATTGTTTAAATGTTTAGCCAAATAGGATTGTTATAATAAATGTCAGTAAAAATAGATTCTGTCACTTTTGCACATATTGGGCCACCTGCCTTTTTATGAGAGTCTGCTAAACCGAAACATTGCTTAAACAGAAGAGTTGCCTGTTATCCGATTTAGTGATGTTAATCGTATGGTCAATATTGAGCAACAAAGTTAGTGATTAGTCTCTTCAAACCCACGTGCGTGTACACAACCAGGGACGTACTCAACAGTTTTACTCTGTAGGAGGATTCTAATTTTTTTCATTTACATGCACTTTGCTTTTATAAACTTGAAGAACTTTAAAATTGTGCAACGCGAAGTCTCTTGCCAATAGAACATTAAATACCTTTAGAATTTGATTTTTAAAACATGCTCTTTCACAATTAAGAGAAAAACAAATTTCAACACATTTCGTTGAAATGACTTTCACTCTATTCTGTTAAACATGGGGTTTCGCATTATTTGAAATATTTTGTAAGCATTGAATTATAATCACTATAAACTGCGTAATGTTTGGAATATTTTCGAAATTCAAATTATTATTGACATCAATTAAGTGCTGCAATATTAGTTGATCTTAAAATTTTCTTGAAATGTTGGATCATAAATATACAATTATGATATTGAATCATGTTATTACAATGTTACAAATAGTATTAAAATTATAATAAAATTGTTGGCTTAGAAAATATTAAGGATATTCAATCTAAAATGATAATAAATTCCAGAATTCAGTTTATTAATGAGTGATCATTTAATAAAAAAGTTTTGGATAGTATTATTAATATTAAACTTGTTGTTTTAAACTATTTTGTAAATAAATTTTCAAATAGCATGTAAAATTTGCAAATGAATTCCAATTATTTTACATAAAAAAACCCCTTTCCTTCCTTTATTAAATTATAAACAAGTAATTACAGCATTAAATTATAAAAACTTTTCATATTAAATGAAAAATTGTAACTTTTACTAAAAAGATATTTTCTGAACACAACCCAGTAGATTATTTCAAATAATAATTTTCCTTTCTACTGTACAGTGTGTATTCGAGTAATGTTTTCAAAACTTTCTAAAATTCTGTTTCTAATCATAATTTCAAGATTTTCCAGTAATTTGAACTATCATTGTGTTACGTAAGTTTGTTTAACAAGTCAGATGCAGTGAGACTTTTTCCATTAAAATCCAGTTGTACTTTCTCTTGTAAGTTTAAGCGCATGTGTAGTACGTTATGCGTACAGACTGCGCTAGACTTTTTGGCGTACAAGTAGATATTTTTAGATTCAACGCCTGCAAAATGATTGTAAAACTGTCGAGTGATCAGTCGAGTGAACTCTAAAATTCACATACCGTTAAGGAATATTATTTTTAAGTAAAACACATTTTTTGTTCAATATTAGTTTCAACATTTGAGGAAATTACGGAAATAATAAATTTCTGAAAAAATACTGTATAAAAATAGTATTTAAAAAATACTGTGTACAAAAATAGTATTTAAAAAATACTGTATAAAAATAGTATTTAAAAAAAAAATACTGTGTACAAAAATAGTATTTAAAAAATACTGTATAAAAATAGTATTTAAAAAATACTGTATACAAAAATAGTATTTAAAAAAACTGTATACAAAAATAGTATTTAAAAACTACTGTATACGAAAATAGTATTTAAAAAATACTGTGTACAAAAATAGTATTTAAAAAATACTATATACAAAAATAGTAAAAAGAAAATACTACACAAAAATAGAATTTAAAAATACTATTACAAAAATTAAGGAATAAGATTTAAGGATATTATTTTACTTTCTCTTTTGTATTTTTCATTTACATTTTGAAACACACCACTATATTTACACTAATTTTCTCAAGACCGCGTACATTATTTATTCAATTGGATTATTCGGTTTCATTTGTGCGTTTGTATTCAGACAATCCTATTGGTATTTGTACAATTGCATTTCACAATTTTATCTAAAACTGTCTACTGACGTTTTCCTTTTATAAAATTCTACTATCGAAATAAAAAATTTAACGGAAAATCGCAACAGTTTTTAATGAGAGCATAGTTTACAAATCACAAGATTTTTATTCACTCATTTACAGTAGGTTTGTAGGGAAATTTTCCACCTAATTTGTAATCTAATCACGTGGCCGAATGTAATGTATTTATCACTTGTGTGATAAGAGCAGCTGGTCTGTGAAATGTCCACTTAAAATGTGTATGTTATGTAAAATTGTTGAAAGCTGCATTACGATAGTGTGGAAAAATGGAGAATGAAGAGGGTAACAACCCAGGTGCGTGTGTGAGGTGAAGTTTCGTAGAGCTCGAAGGGCTCTTTAACGTTTAGTGAAACGCTTTCATACGTTTTTCTTTGTCACATTTTCCCCACGCCTTGAGGAGGGAAAAAGTGAGACAGACTCAGTGAGGAAGAGAAAGGAACCACACATTGGTGCGTCTCGTGGCAATAGACACGTGTCTAAGAGGTCAACGCTCCCTGCACGCTTGATTTTATTTTATCCCCGCTTCTCTTTTCCTCTTTTTCCCATTTTCATCCAAAATCCTCATCATCAATAGTACATATACAAATCATTCAATGGACAATGAACATTCTTTGTGTAAACTGGAAAACGAAAACGTAGCAGCTGAAATGCATCGTAAAAGTGCATTATATTGATTTTTAATTAGACTTTAAGGCTCTTTTCAAAAAAAATATTCATTTGGTGGTATTTCCAAAAGAACGTGCTTCTTGCACGTGTTTATTGTCCGTGATTTTCTTCTATTACGCAGATAATTTTTTGGCTATTGCGCATTTTTGTTGTACAGTTTTCCTTTATTTTCCTTTCTTCTGAGTCGAAGTTCATGTTGAAAAGACAATTTTGTGTATTTTGTAATATTATTTAATATTTTAGACAGAGGAAAGAACTCGTGAAATTCTAAAAATTAATCCTCCCCTTAAAATTAGCCATTCTCCACTAAAAATTAGTCATTCTCCACTAAAAATTAGTCATTCTCTACTAAAAATTAGTCATTCTCCGCTAAAAATTAGTCACGCTCCACTAAAAATTAGTAGTTTTCTACTAAAGATTAGTTTGAAGAATATTTTCGATTCATTACAAGAATTTTTAAGTTTCAATCAAGAATAAATATTTTGAATTGGGAATAAATACTCGAATCGAGAATAATTATCCTATTAATACACATTCTATAGGTACGAATCTATATGAATAAAGTAGATTAGTTTCAATATGCATTTTTGCATTGAATCAAGAAAACTTTTCTCTCAGAGTAAATTGTTATTTGAAATATTTTAAATTGTACGTTCTACTTCTACAAAACTTTTTTGAGCATTCCTATTAAGATCAATATACAACAGAAATTCTTTGTCCTTCGATGGCATTTGTCAAACAAAAGAATGATAAAGAGAGCTATCCCCTCTTTTATCCTTTGGTTTCCTAACGTTAACGATTTCTGAAGCAATTAAGGATATATATAGTTTCAAAATTATCAAACAAGAATCCATTTTATTTTATAAATGTTAAACACAGCAGAAAAAATAAACGTTATCTGATTTTAAAAAGAGATAATTGTGCATAATGAAGAGTATAATCTACTGTTTATTGATGTATAATGATGGTTATTACTATATTATTATTAGTATTATTAGTATATTATTATTGTTAGTATTATTATCAGTATCATTATTATTAATAGTATCATTATTAATAGTATCATTATTAATAGTATCATTATTATTAATATTGTCATTATTAATAGTATCATTATTATTAATAGTATCATTATTAATAGTATCATTATTATTAATATTGTCATTATTAATAGTATCATTATTATTAATAGTATAATTACCAATTTTCATTCTAAATAAACATATAACTAATTCAAAGATTCCAAAACTCTTTCGATTGAATAGAATTCCGTTTTACGGTTTTTCCACTGGAAAGTGGAACGTACGCTTTTTAAATTCTCTTTACTCCTTTTAAATTAAAATAAAGCATTAGAATGATAAAAGGGAAAAGAAAAATGGACATACGTCTGTTAGAATACTGGGTAGAAAACAGATTCGGATACAGAGCATCAAGCAAGTTGAACCCTCGGATGTAGGTTGCCCATGGCAACTGCATCGACCGATCGCATCTATTTCGACCCCATAACGTAACGACCCTCCCGGAGAGAACTTAGTTCTATGGGGTGCCACGAATACGGGAATCCAACCAATGATTCTACTTGTACTTTTGATCTATGTACAATGCAAACCCGGAACAGAAAGAAGCTTCTTCAGCTATCTTCTGTTAACTCAACACTTTAAATCGAAATTCATGTTTGTAGGATTTTTGCATCTTATTTGCTCAAACTTGATTTCATTCGAATCTATCTCGAATTTTTAATTCTTGCTCAGCTTTATAACGACAGGGAAAATTATCTTTTTGAATTAGTTTACGTTTTATCAACGGTTTATAAAAAATTTGTTTTTATAAAAGAATAACAAGTGTTAATAACAAAAATGTTAAATAACATTTAAATATAAATAATAAAAAATGTTGTATGTAATGTAAAAATGTTAAATAACAAAAATGTTATTTAACATTTTTACATTTAACATTTATTTAACATTTTTCAATATTTAACATTTTTGTTATTAACACTTGTTAGTAGTGAAGATTCTATCACTCGGTAGTTTCTTGGCTCGGAGTGATCGTTAAATTCTGTTAAAAAAAAAGAAAAAAAAAGTTATTTGTTATTAATGTTATTAGTGTTAATAAATGTTAATAACAAGTGGAGTATTATAAACATTTTTGTTTTTTTTATTATAAAATATTTTTGTTTATGTCAGACAAAAGAAATTTCAAAACACCCTTTGTGGTTTAAAGTAAAAGTTTTAAGTATAAACTGTCTTTGATTTTGAAAAATAACTTTCTTTGATTTTAAGAAATAACTTTCTTTGATTCAAAGAAGTTTTCTTTGTTTCGAACAAAGTTTGTCTCTTTGTTTTCTTTATCTTTTGCCTTCAATTCAAATAAATATTTCTTTGACAATATATTAATACTATAATTTCCGAGATAATTTCTTTGATTTAAAGCAGAAACTTCTTTCGAAAAATAAATTTCTTTCAGAAAATAAACTTTCTTTCAGAAAATAAAATTTCTTTGAATCAAAGAATGTAGAGAAAGAATTCTTAATGTTAAAAAAACTTTTTTTTGAGTAGAATTGTTTTTTTTGTAGTACAATTGTCAGTAGAATTTAACTACTTATAAGTGCTATATATAGTATAATATATAATAGTATAATAGTACTATAGTAGCACAATATTACTATAGTAGCACAATTTTAGCTGTAAAAATAAAATTTCATTTCTACTGGTTCAGATTTAGAGTGCAAATAAAATGTAAACCTAACAATAGCATCTTTAATATGAAATACTAACAGTCTATAAAAGATTTCCTTAGAATACGAAAAGGTCCAAATAAACTGAAAGAAAATTTTATAGTATGCAGTCATAAATATGGGTCGATTTAACTAGAATAAGCAATAGATTTGTCGACACAGATATATATATTGCCGCAGTATTTGTACTTTAGTTATATTACATTATACATATTCAAGAAAACATTTGTGAAACTGCAAGTGACATTTTGAAGTTACGAGTAGGGAAGTTGAATACTTGAGCACCGAAACGGAATTGAAGATTCGACAATATTATAGTGTTATCTTTTTAGACAACTAAATAACTAAATCAGACTGCTCCTGACATATTTAGAATTATTGAGATTTTACCTTACTTGGAAACTACAATATTCATTTTGTCACCAAGTATAAATTATAATTCTAATTCAGAAATAAACTGTCAAATGATAAGTCTAATTACACTGCAGTATTTCTTACAGTTAAAAGCAGCTGTAAATATCACTAAAGCAGCTAATTCTTTAGTGCACTAAATTTCTGTTGAAAAAATTCTAAACAACTTTATAGAGATTTGAAAAATATGGCTATGGTTGTGCTTTGGAAGAATGAAGCATTTTTTCATTCGGTCCAGTTCTGGCAAACAATCGGCATTATTCTAAGTACTTAGCCTGATCTTTACAATAAGCTTTATCTTTACTTTATCGTTTTCAAAGCCAGAGAAAACAACCAATAAAATATAGTTATCCTAAACTCACAATTAATTTTAATAAGAAACATTATCGTTTCTCAAAATAAACCGTAAACATAGTATATCATAATAAATCAATAATATAATAATTCAAATCTTGAAACTCATTTACAATTTTCTTAAATTTATAACTGTCTACAATTTCTGTTTCTAAACGCTTATCAGATAACTTGATATTGTCTTGAAAAGGTGATTCATTTTTTTAAAACAATATTACGTGTGGAAATAAGCTTATAGAATATTTTAAGATTAAAATAAACAAAATCTGGTTTTTTTGAAAAAGTAAGTAACTACATGTGCCCATATTGTCTTTTACACCCTCCTCAAATAATTAGTAAATCCCACATTAATAGTAGGTCCCATAGTTGCATTTTGAAATAAACTAAAATATCTGATACGCTTTGAAGAAAGGGACCTTAGAAGCAAAACATTCTAGGTTATGTTTGATGATTCTTCTAACTTGATTAAAGCCTCGTTTTTGATATTCTACAATCAAAATTAGTTTTCCTTTATTGTTTCTATACTTTCAAGAAAAGCTGTTTTTGTTTGCTCACAAAAAGATTGAATCGAGATAAAACTATGAAACAAAACTTACAAATTCTCCCTTCTAAGGTCCCTTTCTTCAGAGCGTGTTACATACTGCAATACACGTATAAGAATAAATTTTACGAAATTGTCTTACAAATGTCCAATAAAAAAACACTTGGAATTTACAGAATGTGAAACAACTTAAAATTTTCTTCCGACAAATTTTATTATCCCGTAAGTTATAAGTCGTAGGGATTGCCTGAGGCTCATGGAATTTTTCCCTGATGAAACTTAGAAATTCCATGAAAAGTCGTGTAACGCTTTTCAGATAACCTTCCCACGTGAGCGTAACTTATTTACCATCTTTTAAACCTCTCTCTCCGTAAAAAAGACCTTGAATTGAGGAGTTCTAGTCTGATAGGTCTAACAGAATTTAAACAAAAATTTTACCGTTGACGTCTTAAGATTGAGAAAAACACTTCCAAAAAAATATTAGTCTGTTCAATGACCATTCGATGAACCAAGTCTATAAAAGTTCATTGACTGATTCTTTGTATTGTTCCGTAAATCCAAAATTAAATTGGTTTTATAGTCTATTAATGACTTCGTAGGTTTTTTCCTTCATTAGATATCTATACAGAAGTACTCGTATGTTTTTTATAAAAACTTGTTTGTATTCTATAGACACATTTTTAAAACCTTAGGTAGATCATCAACATTTTTTGTATGGAAGTTTATTGACACTGTATATCCAGAAAGTATACCATTCTTTTCAAGAAAGCACTTAAAAATGGTTCAGTATCTACTAATGCTCGTTTCCAGTCAATTATTATTGATTTTTAATGAGTAATTATTAATAAATAATTAACTTTCTGATGAAATTAAGATGTGATTAAAAAAATTCTGTCTAATTGAGTGAAATTGTAACTGTGTTTTTCAATACTCCATTTCTTTTTTGAATCTTTAAAAACGTGGAGGATTATTATTTTTAAAATCATCAAAAATAGAGACAATAAAATAAAAGGAGACAAAAACTGTTTATTATTATTATTATTATTATTATTATTATTATTATTATTATTATTATTTTTATTATTATTATTATTATATTATTATTATATTATTTTTAATAATGAAAAGACAAAAACTGTTTTCACTCTTTATTATTTTTGATAATGAAAAGATAAAAACTGTTTTCACCCTTTATTATCTTTAATAATGAAAAGACAAAGACAATTTTACAACAATAAAATTTTAGTAAATATAGAACGTGACATTAGCACCTGTCGAGTATGATTTTTACGAAAATATGGCTCTCGCTTCATCTCATTATTTTTCTCTTGACGACCTAGATAAGAAAATTCTATTTATCAAAATTTTCAGAGATGATGAAATTGTATAAAACAATGAGATTAGGTTTGTTTAGCTAAAATTATTCAGTCAGTTTCTAAACTTTTCTTGACAGTTTGAAAATTTATCACGTCAGCAAATTAAAAGAAATTAAATCAGCCTTTATAAATTCATCTGCATTCTCTTCGGCGAAATTTTCAATTAATTTGTATCTTCAAACAAAAAGTAGTACTTTAAAATTCCACGCATTCACCATTAATTTCACTATTAGTGCATAGGCTTTTCTATCGAAACAAATCTATTGGCTTTTACTATCCCATATTCGAATATTATAGATTTGACGCATTGTGGCAAATACATTTCTTCAAACTTAACATTTTGATGTTTCGTTTTGCATAGCATCATATAGCATTTTCGTATTCTAAAGGAGTTTTTGCCTTTTGTAAAATTTTCATGAAGCAAAATGAAGAAAATACGCTACAAAGTGGCATGTCGAGGGTGAAACGTCAAATACTGGTTGTGCTTATTTATCTATGCAGACGAAAGCCAACCAGCTTTGAATCGAGGTTAGCTTGCCCAATCTTGATAGATCAAGGAGATGCACGAATACAAACAGAGCTGAAATGACTTGTCGATCTTTCGAATTCAAATACAAATTGGAGGCTCGACAACCCGGAAGATATTCATGGAATTTGAAAACTTGTGACCTACAAATGATTTCGCCATGAATATTCTGCGGACATTTCTCTTTCTCTTGATTCATTCCGTGGGATTGAATTCTGGATCCTAGAGACTAAGATTTTAATCCAGTTTTTTCAATTGTCATTTCTATCCAGTAGATTTTCTGCACGAATCGCCTGGGAGAATTTAAACTCCAATTTTTATGTTCCGGGTTCTCTGTTCTTCAAAATATTAACCAAAATTGTATTTGAAGGATCACTTTCTATACACGGAAAAAATGGCATATGCCAATTATTTATATTGATAAATACGTTGAAACACCTACAGTTGTTTCAATTGTAATCGTAGACATATGTGCTTCAAATCGAATTACAGGTTGTTCGGTCGTCTATATTTTCCATCTTTCCATTTCATGTTAAGTAGAATGTAGAGAAAAATATAGAATACAATATAGAATACAGAATATAGAAGCATAGAAGCATAAAATATAGAAAAATATAGAATATAGAAGAATATAGAATATAGAAGAATATAGAATATAGAAGAATATAGAATATAGAAGAATATAGAATATAGAAGAATATAGAATATAGAAGAAGAATATAGAAAAATATAAAATATAGAAGAATATAGAATACAGAATATAGAAGCTTGACTTTTTAGCCAGAATGAGTTTAAATTCACTTTTAGAGTGAATAATGAACATGTATAAAAATATGTATAAGGAGAATCCTGGAGAAAAAAGCATTCGATTAGGTTCTAGGACTTAAAATATTTTTTCAAGAGATTCGCAAAGAGGAGGGGAACAATGAAAGCGGTAAACTTGAAGGTTGCAAGTTTGATTATACTTTCATTGTCACTAAAGTATCAGTCATTATACGACAAAATAGCAGTGCAATCGTTTGATCTGCCGCTAAACGTTGGTACAATAATTAAAGACAAGTACCTTTATTTACCCCAGAGCACTTCTCAAATTGCCGTGTCATTATGTGCTTTACTTTGCGTTTGTGCCGATTGCGAATTTTGACACAAGGTACTTTATATATACCTGCATCGTAACGGCAGATTAAAGGTTTAGGTGACAATGCAATGCACTTGAAATACAATATACCTCTCGTGTTTGCTGTACTCGCGAACATAGCATCTGCCACAGACAGTTCAAGAAACAATAAGTAAATTTGCATAAAAGAAAATTCTTGTAATCTGAAGAGCAAAATCATTCTTTTAGATGTATTTTTCTGCCATGTTTCAATGTAATGTAATGTAATTTAATGTCAATGTAATTTAATGTAATATAATGAAATGTAATATAATGTAATGTAATGTTTCAATGTTTTTTTCAACTTTGCAAAATAAACATTTTCATTGTAAACATTTTCATTGTAAACATTTTCATTTTTTTTAAACTTCATACAGCAAAATTGTTCAATAACATTATTTTGAAGTAATGTTTCTTTCTGATACATTTTCATGCACTGTGTTATTAATAAAATAACAATAAAAAAGTATTGCAAGAAAACAGTAGTTTTCTTGCAATACTTTTTTATGCATTCTAATTACTAATAAGATATGGTGCTCGATTGTTTTCTATAAGTATAGTTTTACTGGAAGAAGCTTAAAAAAGTATGGAAAGTAACTGCTAATTGAAAACCCGATAAATTATTATTAAAGCTCTCTTGTTTATGAGACTGAAAGACATGTATTTTAAAAAACAACTACCATTAACCAATACTAGTGCATTTAACAGCATTATGGTTTTCCTCTCACTTAAGTACAACGTGGCCCTGAAATCAGGAAGTATACGAGAGATAAACGGTAGCTGTGCTTGAAAAATGTTACTTATTCAACAACCGGTTGTGTAAGAAATTCCTGTTTACTTCCATTTTTAAAAAGTCCTTGTCGACTAGAAATAAAAGCAACACTCGTAAAAAGTAACTGTCTCTCAATTTATTCGAATTCTACTTTTTTGTCTCGGATTTTTCTCTCTTTGCCTCGTACTTTTTGTTTTGATGCAAAAGTTTATATAGAGATTAAACTTTTCTCTATTAAATCCTTGTCAGGCATTTCAAAAATAAAAATGACAACATTCATTGTTGTCACAACATTTGAAGATTTTTTTGGAAAAGAGGAAGGTATTTTGGTAATGGAAGATTTTTGGTCTGAACTGAAAAATAATTTTTTCTTCTATGCTAGTGTAGATTTGTATAATCCTTGATATGTGCGAGGACAACGTTTGCGCAGAAGCAAAGCTCAAAAGTAGGAAACGTTCCTCGTGTTCCAAGTTGGCCAGTTAGTGTGGAATAGTTCGTGACGAAGAAACTCTTTTGATGTTGTTGAACAAAGAAGTGAATCCACAATCCAAAGAACAAAAAACAGTCTATAAGGAAAATCTACTTTTCCTTCCAACATTCCAATTACTTCTAATTATTTTTTGAGTCGATCAGAAAAAGGTAACAACTTCAGACTTATCACACTTTTCGAAAGTCATCATAATCACGTAAAATTTCTTTAATCAATTAGTAATAGATTTATTAATCTATTATTTCTATATATCTGTTTGACTTTTGTGTGTAAAATGTGCGTCGTATTTTACTCGCATTTTACCACTTGCGGGTACTTAATTATTTCTGGATATTACATTTTTTGGGGATAAAGTTTTAAATTTTTATGTGCTAATGTATATATATATATATATATATATATATATATATTTATATATATTTATATATATATATATATATATATAACGAATGCGCATATATTGTGTATATTTAATACATTAATA
This sequence comes from Ganaspis sp. Gsp50, assembly GCA_011057455.1. NCBI lineage: Eukaryota > Metazoa > Arthropoda > Insecta > Hymenoptera > Figitidae > Ganaspis > Ganaspis sp. Gsp50. The sequence continues at coordinate 57,886 of WNHD01001109.1, forward strand.
ACACATATAGGGTAAGTCCGGGGGAGATGGCCATAGTTTTTTTAAACGATTGTAAAAACTAAACAAAAGCGACTGTTGTCTAAACTTTTATTGGTAATTAA